>QODF01000066.1:1730472-1802212 GCA_024372805.1 Oostethus manadensis
GTGTCTCTAAACTTTTGTCCAAACAATGTATTTACAGTCAAGGGATTTGCGTTCCCTTGGAATGATGCAATATGAAACTTTCTTATCTTTTGATGTCACCACAAAGCTGGATGAACTGGTTTCTTTGTTATCATCTTTATAACCTCCACTTCGATTAAGAATATCCTCTAGAGCTTACGTCTAAATACGTTTTCAACATAAAAGTTAAGGTGACAATTAAAGACAGCAAAATGTGTTGTAATTTTCCATGGCTGGCAATGTGGGCTGCATGCGGGCTCACAAGTCAGACGTGACATACAAACAGCAGCCTCTCTGTCTCTTAAACACGATCCTCATGTGACACAGGGGTTCAATTCCTCCAGTCAACCAACCAGAAAGCCCGCCTGGGGCATTGAGCTGTGTTGGCCAACAGACTAATCCTAGGGTTTAATGCCTCCCAACACTGTAAAGTCCACCTTTTGTTGTGAACACAAATCATTTGGCCTATGAATATCATTAGCTGTGCACCTATCCTTTGTCAGCCCCCTATCCATTCTTTTTTTTTACCACCCCTGTCACTCTGGCTCTGTCAGTGTTGCACAAGGGTGACCATTCCGAATACCAGAATTACACAAAAACAAGTGTTGCTGTTGTGTCACATTCATCTTGCTCAGTCCACCAAATAACCAGAAACATACAAACTCGGATGAAAAGTTTCCATGGCAAATTTGAACAGTCAATGAACGGACAATGATAAAAATACACACTTTAAATTTTTATCTTAATTATCATATTTTAATAGTAATCATAGCATTGCTGAAAAGCATCATTTTAAATTCATTGTGAATAATGAATGTCCTGGGTCTAAAGCAGTTGTGATTGTTCTAACACTGCAATGGAAGCTCAACTTCCCCCTAAAATGTTATTGAGCGAGCTAAATAACCGTCATGGGGCCAAAGAAAGTGCCAACAATTTAATGAAGAAGGTGAGAAACACTATGGAATTAAATAAAGATCTCATTGAAACGTATGAACATGGCGTCCCTCTCCTCTCCTTAGTCTTTGCTCCTCAACACTCACTCAAGGTAAAAAAAAGTTTTAAGGTTTCATTTGTCCGTTTCGTTTAGATTTATTTTGCATTGTTTTCAACATGTAAAAATAGAATTATCTTCCCAAAAATGTATTGATCCCTGCATATTTATATACAAATTTATGGATTTTTGGTTTTTTTAAAAATCCCCCAAAAGTAGGATTTTTTTTCAGAAACTGTATCTAATTCACCCTATGTTGGTAATAGTTCATAAATATGTGATAATACAGGTAAAATAGCCATCCATTTTCTATACTTATCCTCGCTAGGGTCGTGGGGGTATCCTGGAGCCTATTTCCAGCTATCTTCGGGGGTACATTCTGGACTGGTTGCCAGCCAATCGCAGCAGGTAAAAAGTACCACTGTTTAAAAAGCCTACAATTTTTACATGTTTATGTCTTCATGCTTCACTGGTAAGGTTTTTTCATCAAGCGCTGAGATTTCACACTCTGTTTGGCAGTCCTTGAACCATATTTAACCGCTTATAAAAGTGAAACTTCTATATTATAACTTCTACACCGTAATGTAATGATCCTCTTACATGATCAGCCAATGAAAATACATTTAATAACTATGTGAAGTATATGTATGTGTGTACATGCATATGTATTTATAGCAGCAGCGTATGAGGGAGGAGCCAGCTGTGTGTCAGGAATAAACATTTTTATGGGCATATCAATAACTCGAGGATTTTTGCCACTTGTTGCTGGTCCCGGATACAATTATGGGGGGTATACTGTATTGTTAATACCTTCGTTGGCATTAACAACCTTAATACCCTCTGATACTCTGAAAGTACTTCATAAGAAATGTGACACATGAATATCTGTCATATTGCTTCCCCTTCCCATTTATATATTTGCTCATGTTTTGCTAGAGCACAAAACAAGTGTGTGGTGAGTGCATCAACACGCAAACATCTGAACATGGAAAATGTATTAGTAGAAAAACTACACACACTAATGGTTGCTTTAAAAGTAATTGTTGCAATTCACTGCCTTACCTTGTTGTGTATTAGTCACAGTTGCATGGCAAGCCGGAAGAATAAAACAACAGGGTGATTCATTCATTTCCTCTTGTTCCTGTTTATTTTATATGCACCTATGTGGAGGTCTTCAGCAGAAGTACATGCCTGTTGTTGGTATTATGCAAATACAACTGAATGACAATATACAGTAGATGGATGATATGAATATAAATTCACTGTATCATGAGTTAAAAAAAAGATAATAAATAAATCATGCTGTTTTGTGGTTGAATACAACTTATTATTATAAAAATAATATGCACATTGAAGCAAACATTACATCCTTTTTGCCTAAATTAATATTTAAAGCATATTTTCTTGTTAAATTATATGTTTAGAATGCTTTACCGGCCAATAAAAAAACAGCCATTGGCCGCAAATGGCCCCCAAGCCGCATTTTTGACCTCCCTGGTCTATATTATTTCAAGCCACATAATCAGGGATGCTCCAGTCAGGGTTTTATGCTGCTGATTCGATTTAATCATGAGGAGTGGTATTGGCCAGGGACGCCATTAGACAATTCCAAGGGTCCCTGGCAAATAGGTAATAAAAAAAATAAACATTTGGGCGGATTGTGTTTTTTTTGTCTTTGTTTGTGTGAAACAATTTTTATACTATTACATATACATATACAAATATGAACTTAATTTGATGTATGGTTTGGAATAATACAAATACATGAGAAAGACATAAATCACACTATAAATATTGTATTTATTAATTATTGAATAGAAATCTATCTTGCTCAACTTAAAACAGAATGCATTCATTGTCCAGGTTGCGGGGGTGTCCAACTTTCATCACCATTAGAGCTGTCAACTATTTGTGTTTTACTTATGACTGACAACATTTCAATTGCACACTACTTTATGTACCAAGCAGATCTCCACTCATACAGTCTGGCCATCATCTTTATGCTACTTTATCATTTGTCATGATATAAAGGCATACAATGTGAATGCAATAGTTAAAATGAAAAACTACTAAGAGTTGAAACATATTCTTTGACCCTTTGTGAGCTATTCAAAATGAGCTGGCGTGCTAGGAGATCCCTGTCATAGTATCACCATCATAAAGCTGGACACACTGTGTGTTTATGTTCATTGAACAACCACACACAAATAGAGTTTTGAAGACAGGACAATTCAACAAGAGAGTGAAGTTGTTTGTCCGTGGAACAAAAACGAGCTCTGAACTAACCATATTGCTTGTTTGTTTGTTTTTATAACAACAAAATGTGTAAGTTCTGCCAGTGACAGCTACACAGAACGTGTTAACAAAGATGCAAGAATAGTCAAAATGAGATAGACTTGGTAAGGAAGTCATCAAACACGCTGGCATCGACTGGCATAGCCTGTGTCAAGCTCAATACGAGACGCATCATTTTGTTGGCAACTCGACGTGACATCAGCAGACATTTTTTACGGAAATCGGCCGATATTGATCAGTGGCCGATTGATCGGTGCATCCCAACTGATAATGATAAAGATGCAGATTAAACGATTGGTGCTTTGACTTCATTCTATCTACAGTATGGTAACTAATGTCAATCCTTCTGTCATGCATTTGTTTCCTTTTCAACACTTCCTTCTTCGCAAGCTGGTACCAGTGTGTGTGTCTAATTTAGTTTGTGGTCAATTCAAGAGAGAAGGGGTCTAGAAATAAGGTGTCACGTGGTGATGGACCAGTAATGACAGCAATGAAGGGATGCACCATAAGTAATCACCTTACGGTGGGATTGCAAAACAGATGTAAGGATGATGGAGACGGAGAGGGGATTTCAATTGAAGAGCACCACGTAACAGCTTAGAGAATAGGGAGAAAGCGAGTGGGTGGATATGCGCAGTTGAGAGCATTACACAACAAACAGCAGTCTTCTACAAGCTTGGCTTAACTGCTTTTCATGTGAACCCACACAGCAGCAGATCAATCTTAACACTGAACATGCAAGAAGAACATCGATAGAGTTTTCCTTAATTTTTTTAAAAACACAAATCTCCCCTTCCCCCCTGGCTTCCATTCTTTAGATTCCTATTATAGGTCAGTGAATTTAGCATGTGTTTATGTCTTACTTCCTATGGCCAGGAGGAAGCAAACATATGTTGATCTTATGTAAGAGTATAGAGAAATATATCAAGACAGTCCATTCATTCATTTTCTGTAAAGCTTGGTCACAAGTGAACTTGGTTCAGTATATATATATGTATATATATATGCACGGTATATATATTTCTTGCTTCAGAAACCATTGGAATAATTTTAATAGCTCAGGACTTGCAATAATTAAAAAAATAGAATTGCAAATCCTATTGTCAGCTACAGATTCAGTGTTAAAGGTTTTTAAAATATACTTTGGAAATGGACCACTGACTGTAGTTTGACTACATAGAGAACACCCATGCACACCATCCATCCATCCATTTTCTATACTGCTTATCCGCATTAGGGTCGCGGGTATGCTGGAGCCTATCCCAGCTGACTTCGGGCGGAAGGCAGGGTACACCCTGGACTGGTCGCCAGTCAATCGCAGGGCAGACATACAACCATACAACCATTCACACTCTAATGGACAATTTAGAGTCGGCAATTAACCTAACATGCATGTTTTGGGAATGTGGGAGGAAAGCCACGCACGGACGGAGAAAACATGCAAACTCCACACAGAGATGCCTAACGGAGATTCGAACCCTGAACCTCCTGACTGTGAGGCCAACATGCTACCCACGCATCCACCATGCGGGCCCACACATGCACACATTGAGAAAAATGCTAACTGCACACAGATATGCCAATATGCTAACCACCGGCCCACCTTTATACGGTGAAGAAGACTGTACGATGGCTATACCAGGGGATGCAAACCACTCATTAGCAAGAAGAATTCGGAGATAGAGGCTGGAATTAGCCCAAAAGTACAAAGATAAGTGTCAAAAATTCATCAAACCTTAAAACTTTTGTCTCTGATTTTTAGGCTCATCTCTGTACTTATTTGGCAAATTCCAGCCTGGCCAGTAGATCGTCATACCATCACTTTCTGCCCTCTGCATGTTGTTGCTGCATGTTGTAACTAACAGATGTGTCAAAGTGTCATTGCTGATTGATGTTTTCCTTGGTTTTGTTTGGAGTGGCTTCGACCTATTCTAATCGGTCCTCTCAGATTCACAAAAGCTTATTTTCCACTCTTAGACATCTTTCTGGTTTTCATGTTGTTTTCACCACTAAATGTCATGCACACATGCTGAACTTATCGTACCCTATCTGAAACCGAGTGTAGACATTCAGCGCTATTTATCATTTGAATAAGCAATGTAGTAGGGCACACCTGGGCAAAAAAATACACCTGTCACTCACATGTTTTAATAAATGTCCTCACATGAAACATGGGGTAAATAAAAAAAAAGTGCTTTCGGCTAAAGTTGTACAAACGCCTGAAATAAAAGCCAAAATGTTGCTCTGTGGTCTCATAGTCATTTTTTCATGTCAAACCCAAATGTTTTCACCCTACAGCAAACACAACGGAAGTGGCCACGATGTTCCAATACTTCTGCAGGGCAATGTATTTGCACAAATTGAAACTGACACAGCTGTGCAATAGGTTTGAAAGTGTTGAATGTATCTTTTTTACCTATGTATTTATTGTATTGTTGTTTTTTAATCTTGTATTTACACGCTGCAAGGGTTGCACTTTAATGTAATTGCATAATTTGGGCAGTACCAATGAAGTTAACTAAGTACACAGTTTAGATGTGGTTTGGACATGCGCCTCTCACGCAGGAAAAGAGAATTAGAATCGCCATCGAAACATCTCTGTGTGGTTTGCATGTTCTTTCCGTGCTTGTGTGAGTTTGCTCCCACATCCCCAAAACATGCACGTTTATTGTCTATTGGTGGAAATGTGAGTGAGGATGTTTGATTGTCGACAGGCAACTAGTCTAGGCTCCAGCATACCCCCACGACCCTAATGAGGATAAGGGACATAGAAAATGTATGGATGGATGTGCTAGCAGAGGGGTTGTGTATTTAGCATGCTAATATATAACTCATATAGACAAACATATGTTATATGTGCCCTGCGATTGACTGACGACCAGTCCAAGGTGTACCCTGCCTCCCGCCCAAAGTCAGCTGGAATAGGCTCCAGCATACCCGCGACCCTAATGAGGATAAGCGGTATAGAAAATGAATGAATGAATATATAGCTCATTGATTCTGTTATTGGATGGACTTTTATTTTCATTAGGGACCTGACTCGCAGGTTGTTACAAAAGTCAAACAATATTGTTGGTTCTGCTGTGTGATACAACAAAAAAAAGTAAATTCAGCAATACTTTGGTTGCATGATTTTTAATGCTTTGAAGAGCTATTTTAATAACCATATTCAATTCCACAAATTAATGTTCGTAACAATAGGATCGGCAAGAGTATAAAAAATTGGATCGGAAGCCAAAAAATGTGGATCGGCACATACGTAGTTATTATGTCTACCATATTGGGTAACAAGAATTTAAAGTTGGCTGTAGGCTCTACTAGTATTAAAACTGTATTTAGAAAGTTGGAAACAGGTTGAACTGTTTTTTAAAATTTATTTATTTGATATGGACATAGCAATAACATTGGACGAACCAGATGCATTGTTTTGAGTGTTAGAGCACGAATGCTAATTTTCAACACCTGTCCATTGGGGGCTTTTCAAATTACAAAAGTTAAAGTACAATATACAAAACACAGTTTATACATGTGAACAACTCTGCCTTGACTTCAGCCACTGTCTCAGCTCTCTGGTAAACGTCCTCATGTTAGTCTGTAGTTTTAGTCCAGCGGGGAGAGAGTTCCACAGACTAGCGCCCTTAAATGAGAGGCTTGACTGTCTCTGGTGGAGGGTCTGAGAGCCTGACATCTGACCATGAGACCAGAGAACAGCGGCAAAACATAGTTGTTCAGACTTTTAAAAATCAATTCCAGAGTACTAAATGTACAAGGTTTTCAAAAGTAAAAAGTTTATGCGTCTGTATGATTTGACAATGATGCCATCTCTTCGGTTTCTTATCAAAAATCTTCACTGCTCCCTGAGGTTACAGGCTTCAGAGTGAAAGCTGATGTTTGTGCCCAACAAACACCATTGCATGCATGTACAATAAAGCAGCTAGTGTGGTAATTCTCTTCTGATGAACTGGAAACAGTTAAGATTTGATTTCCCTTTGTGCAAACATGGTTGACAAGACCTTGAAACCTAAAACTGTTTGTCCAAAATGATGTCCAAGTATTTTGTCTCATTCACCTCATGAATTTGTTCCTGAGCTAAAAGAACCTCAAATGTTCTCCCAGGAGGCCTGTTGTTGATTGAAAAACACATTGAAAAAGTTGTTTTCCCATTCAGAGTTAAATGAGACTTTTGGAGCCACTTGGAGATGTTCAGTAGAGCCTGTGTTAACTGCTGCCCAGCCAGAGTGGACGATTTTGCTGCCACATGATTGACTGTGTCATCAGCATAGAGCTGGGAAGAGTCTGGGAGATCATTTATGTACATTGTGAACAATAATGGGCCCAAAACTGAACCTTGTGGCACTCCCAAGGCATTAGACCGTAGGGTAGACTTAACATCACCAACCTTGACACACTATTCTCTACCTTCTAAATAGGTTTTTAACCACTGGAGATAAAAATTTGAATTGCTTTAATTTCTGGAGTAAGATTTCATGGTTCCCTGTATCAAAGGCCTTCTTGAGGTCTAAAAACCCAGCGTAACAAACAGTTTTTGTTTGTCCATTTGGACCAATTGTTCCATTTGTTTATGTGATGCCATAGCTTGGAGCTACTGCCATTGGCTTCTTCGATCAATTTTGAAAAAGAACTTGCTTTAGCTTTACGCAACTCACATGTGACCTTGTTCCTGAGACCAGTATAAGCTAAATGGTCAGAAGTATTTCTGGATTTGAAAGACTTTTTCCAAGCAAGGTCACAGGTTTTCTATGTTTATAAATAAGGAATCCTACTTCAGGAAGCAATTAACTGCTATACCTGTATTACTGTATCAAGGAGTTTTGAGCCTGCACTTTATAGAGTAATCTCAGAGTTTCATTTTTATACCGTCTACTCCGGAACGTAGGTTTAGTGTCAGACTGTTTTGTTCAAGTCACACACTCAACAGTAGTGTTCTAGAGCTAACATACAATAAGTCACGCTGTCAAACGACTAAAATGTATATTTAGCACAGCTAATGTAAAAAAACAAGCAGTATTTTAGATATGTACCTTCTGCTTGAGGGAGTGTGACCAAGAAGAGATTATTCCAGTTTAGAGTCCTGGCCACCCAAAATTAATTACCTGTAACACTGGAAGCTGCTCAAAATATCACCTCTTCATTCCCCGAATGTGTGGTTGCAAAAATAGCATGACAACACTAAATTTTGTATATTATGAGATGAATGTTTCTGAAATTGAACAATGTTTTGCCATGTTGATTGATGTGTTTACAGATGGTATGCTATTGCATGTAGAGCGAGACAATGCTTACTACCCACATGGTAATTGTTGCTGCCATAGCAAAACACAAAAAGATATGAAAAAGGCAATGTGATTATCTGATCATATTCCATGAGCTAAATGTACGATATAGTGAATGCACATTTCATACAATGCTCAAGGCAAGAACTGTATTTCTGTGCAGGCTGTGGAATTAATAACCACATTAGATTGCAAATAAAATGCAAATAAAATTCTGAGCATCAAGTGATATACATGTATTTGCATTCCAGCATTGTCAGTGAAACCTGGGGTCTATGTAGTCACGTACATGAAAGCAAAGCACGGGTATGTAAAAAGCATATTCACAGATAAACCCTGTTGTATAAACAAAGCCTGCAGCCTGTTTGTACATGACTTTTCCCATCAACACGAAGCAGAGGTCAATTTAAACCACTTGGAGCGCAAAGTGCAAAATCGACGGAAGTACTTGTTGTCAAACACATCAATGAACTGGACAAATACTGAAGATGACATCATCTTGACTACAAGAAAAGACACGACACACACACAAGCACTTGATGCAGCATGAAGTCATCAACTACTGTTTGTGAAACTCTGAAATTTTACTCCAATATTTACATACTAAACCTCATTGTTTTTTATATACTTTCTTACTTATATAATATCTATATTTGAAGGTGCTGATGCTCTTGGGCTCAAAACTACACTTTTTTGGCCAAAAATATAAAAACACCAGCACTGGCTAGCAAATGTTACTATCCATCCATTTTATATACGGCTTATCCTCATTAGGGTCGCGGGTATGCTGGAGCCTATCCCAGCTGACTTTGGACGGCAGGCGGGGTACACTCTGGACTGGTCACCAGTCAATCGCAGGGCAGAAAGAGAAAAATTCTGCTCTAAAGGACAATTTAGAGTAGCCAATTAACCTAACATGCATGTTTTTGGAATGTGAGAGGAAACCGGGGTACCCGGAGAAAACCCACACACACACAGGGACGAACATGCAAAGTCCACACAGAGATGCCCAACGGAGATTCGAACCCAGAACCTCCTGACTGTGAGGCCAATGTGCTACCCACTTTTCCACCGCGGCAATTTGAAATTAAAATTTGGAAAAATGTGTTTCTACCCGAATAAGAGTATAGTCATGCACGTCTTTCACTCATTGCTGTCTGGTAAATGTCTACGGACTGTGCTAGGGTTGTCTTAAAATAGTCAACTATTCGACAAATCGAGTCAGTCTTGCCGTTTAATCATACAAAAATGTGACAAGATCAAGATTGTACCATTCTGACTACATGGGGATGGCCATGGTTGCTGATGAGCACACATTTTTACATAGAATAGACTATTGTGCTTCAATAACAGCCAAGTTATAAAAAAATAATCATAAATATATAACAAAGAATAGTTAACATTATTGTATTAATTGTGTGTTTACAGAAGACCTATACTTACTTCTTCGCTTACTTCTTCGCTTGCTGACAAAAAGGAATCAAGAATCGCAAGTCAGTCGAGGATGTCATCGGCGGTGACTCTCAAAAATGTTACCACGACGCCTTATTATTGCTTTAACAACTACAGTTTTACATGCATGAACCAATAAAACAATTCTGAGTGTATATAGATGAGTGAAAGGGATAAATGAACACTTAAGGTGACTTTTACCTTCAGTAAAGACAGGGCTGTTCCCAAAGACACGATGTGGCGGTGAGATCAACATTTTTGGGAACAGTCACGTCTTCAACGAAGGTAAAAGTCACCTTAAATCCAGTGAACTGTCGGGGAGGGCGCGAAAGGCAGGAGGACTTTCAATATTAGTGCAGACCTGTACAAACAACATGCATGAATTTGTTGTACTCAGCATGAAATTTGACTTTTAAATACACCTGTATGCTTCACTGCTCTATTTTTATTTATTTATTTGCTGGTTTCAGTTGTGAGTTCAGCCTGTACGGTACAGAAAAATAAATACAATAGAATAAATAGATTGTCAGTCAAATCGCAAAACCATTTGTGGCATAAAATGTGATCGCAGCAGGAAATGACAAAAAATATTTCAGAACCACTGCCTTAAATGTTCATTTATCCATTTCATTCATCATATATATGTATTTTTGATATATTTTGAAATGTTTTCTGCATGTAAAACTTTAAAAATGTGGGTTTTTTTCTTTTCTTTCTGGAACGGATTAATTGTATTGACATTATTTCTTATGGGAAAAATTTAATTCGGTCGGACCTTCTGTAACGGATTAATGATGCTAACCTAGGTTCCAATTTACAATAGCAATCTCAGAGAAAAGGCCGACCATTTGGAGTCATTGTGTGGTTGCGATAGTCTAGTAAACATATTGCATGCGTGTGTGTGTGTTACATGGGGGCGTGGCTTGCAGAGTTGGAGCAGGAAGTGGGTGGAATAAACAGTTTAAGGGTTAGCGCCCCTCACGCAGTACCTAACCAGGTCAGGCAGGACATTTAATGTTTCCACGTTTTAAAACGTCATTATTTTCTATTGATTTTTTATAAAAATATTGTTATTTTACTGGGCCGAGTGTCCAAAGTGATGTAAGGCTTTCCTTTACAAAGCACACTGGGTAAACAACCAACATCATTGTTGATGAGTGCTTCATCTGTAGGCTCAACATCACTCGTACATGGCGGTGTATGCCTGCATGCATTGCGTTTTGAACTTAAATATTGTCCAGGTCACCCCTGGTTGGAAATAACCCACTTAGAAGGTCGGACTCAGTCTATTGCAACATCGTCTCTTGACCGGTGGAAGTTTCTCTTTGATTGATTGAGCGTAAACAATTATTAACAGTTTTCCATGTGGCAGTCAGTATACTTGGAAGATGGACTTTGGCTTCAGCTGTTCCACACTTCCAATGTCTTGAAGTTGATCATCTTGGGTAATATATAAAAACTCACTCCTAACAAGTTAATATAACAATCCAATATCATCGCCATGCACAGGGGCACCCTCTCCCTAAACATCAAACAAATGGTGTGTGCCTCCTTGCCAAAAATAGGCCCCACGTTTCATATGGCGATATCGCCACATGCACCAAGGACGAGCATCGCTGCCGCCCGAGGCAGGAGAAAAAAAAAGAGACAAGTAATCTGGCAACGCCCTCGTTGCTGCAATTGACAGCACGCAGTAGAATAAGTGAATAAAATCAATCTCTGGTCGTGTAACGGTACAGCTGCTGAATCCCAATATTTTCTGTTAATTTGTTGTTGTATTGAAATTATTTATTGAACAATTTGTTTGCCATGTCAAATAAGGCTAAATAAGGTTACCAAAAGATTTGATAAATAGCGCTCTCACGGTGCCAATCAAAACTCAGCATTATTATTTTTGTAAAAAAAGAAACTGTACAGGTGCACCTAATGTTGTGGCTTTTGAGCTTATACGCCGTTTGTGTAAGAATTCATGAAGAAATGTTAGCCCTCAAGTTATGAAGCTGTTATTGGAGTGTGACCTTTGAAAATGTTTTAATGCTGTCATTATCAGAGTGCCTCTGGGTGTTTTTCTGGTGCACAGTTTATTAAGCACTGCTAGCAGATTTTCTCAGTTCCTCATTGTTACTGTGGGAGAAGCATGTTAAGCGCAGACTCATTAAGTGAAATGCAGATCTTACTTGTTAATTATTTATATTTATACTTATTTATAACTTACTTATTACTAAAAAAGCCCAGCACAGTAGCCTTCATAACAGTTCAATCGCAAATGGAATAGATGAGTCTGCATGAAACAACATAAATGACTAGTGTGATATTTGTTTCCCAATTTTGTCATGTCCTCTCTATTGTGTTCTCCAGCAATCCCAGAAGAAATAATGGCGGATTGGGAGCACAGTAAAGTGCAGCTCTGGATATTTATGAATAACTCAGCTGCACAGACTGTGTGTTGTAAACATCTCGTCTGGTGACATGTTGCAGTTGTTTCTCCTACCAAGTATTCCATGTGATGATGAGGATGTTGATAAGTTTCTGTGTTTTAGATAGGGGTGTGCCCTTTACAATTTCCTGGCCGATCACTAATCAAAGCCTCACGTGCCGATTCCGACTTTTTTTTTTACTGACAGCATACACCTTCAATATTCCAGTCTTATTTTGTTGAAAAACATTGAGGAATTCCCATTAAACAATACATGCCTGTTGTTCTAACTTTTATATACAAATTAAATTAAGTTTTTCTGATTTGAGCCTCATAACAAAAATAAATTGCACAGTGACTAAAAATAACTGGCCATCCAGTGCAATGAAGACCATCGTTTTCCTCTTAGTTGATTTGCTACTTTCACTGCTTAACGGGCCGCTGCCTGTCTTTTTGCTCTGGCTAGCTTTTCTTTAGCCTTAGCTGGACTGTAAGACTGCAGACTTTTGTTCAGTCTGGCAGAGCAAAAGGGGGACAGTGGCAGACTTTCAGATCTTTGCAGAGGTGGATGAGAAAAATTGTTTCTTACGATTTGTTTCTTAAGTAAGGTTTGGCCAGTCCACCTAAGTTTAATCTCCCCCCCTTGCTAAGAAATCGGGACCTTGCAAGCTTACCGGGCAAAAGAAATCTGGCAAAAGCCTCACAGTTGTTTGGAATTGTTTGAGATAAAACACTTTCAGTAAGTCACATGGGTAGTTGGTTGGTTGAGGGGTCCTGAGTGGTCCTTAATCAATTATAACTAGTATATCCATACAAACAGACAAAAACACAAACCTGAATGTTGCCAATCGATCATTGGATTGATCTTTTACAAGGAAATAGTTGTGGTGGATAGAGGTCCTCATGACCTCAATAACATTTCTGCTGACTTGGTGTCTGGAGTGGGACTTTGCCTGGTTGCTTCAAACAGAAACATAAAACAACCCATCCATCCATCCATCTTATCCTCAAACACCCACAGTGGCGTTTGAGGAGCATGACCTTCCTGGCTGACTGTAACAGATTTTCAAACAGCAGTAGCAAGTGATTGCGTACGTGTGTCATGCGGCTTCCTGATTCTTTCTTCTTGGAGTCTTACAGCCTATAAAGGCGGAATGATTGAAATGATTAATTCAATTGGAATGCAACCATTCAAAGCTTTTAATTCATACGGTATTGGCATTAATCCATCCAGGTGAGGTGTGAGACATCCTCCATTTCCTCCAAGAGGCATCTATTTGAGATGACTGAGCTACCTCAAATGGCTCAGGTCAGTGTCAAAAAATAGTGGCTTTATCGCGAGTCTCTCTAGAATGTCAAAAATCCACCCAGCCAGCCATTTTTTTATACCGCTTGCCCTTATTAGGGTGAGGCTGTCTGTTGCATGGCACAAATAGACAACCATTCACACTCACATTAACACTAATGGACAATTCAGAGTGTCCAATTACCCTAACATGCATGTTTTTAGGAATGTGGGGGGAAGCCGAAGAACAAGGACCTATGCATACACGGGAAGAACACTCCATACACATCTGTTCCAATGCAGATTCAAGCCCTGATCTCCAGACCTAGAGGAAGCCCTGCTTACCACAACCACTAACCACCATGTCCTATCTCATCACTCATCATCATAAAGAGGAGCCCAGCCACCCTGCAAAGAAAGCTCATTTTGGACACTTATCGCCGACCTTTTCCTTTCAGTCACTACCCAAGTGAGATTGCGCCACAACTTATCCTGTTCAGAGTTTGACCTTACAGTTAATCGCAGGGTAGATACAACCATTCACACCAATGGACAATTTAGAGCAGTGGTAGGGAACCTATGGCTCAGGAACCTGATGTGGTTTTTTTGATGACTGCATCAGTCACTTATACATGACATAACACAATAAAATGTATTTATTTTTAAAAATGTTGACATTTTAGGGCCGCAAGGTGGTCGAGTCCTTAGCATGTTGGCCACACAGTGAGTAGATCTGAAAGACCTGGGTTTGAATCGCCGTTGGGCATCTCTGTGTGGAGTTTGCATGTTCTCCCTGGGTGTAGATTTCCTTCGGGTATTCTGGTTTCTTTCCACATTCCAAAAACATGCATGTTAGGTTTAATTGGAGACTCTACATTGTCTATAGGTATAAATGTGATTGGGAATGGCTGTTTGTCTGCCCTGCGATTGACTGGCAAACAGACCGGGGTGTACCCCGCCTCCCGCCCAAAGTCAGCTGGGATAGGCTCCAGCATACCCCCGCAACCTTAATGAGCATAAGCGATACCGCTAGCCGCTAGATGCCGATAGAAAATGGATGGATGACATATAAAGTAAAACATTACAGAAATCACTTTGTTAAGAATAAGCTTTAAAACTTTCTGATGAATTTGAATCCAGCCATCCATTTTTCTACCACAATGCAGGTGGCCAGAGTCAAAAGTAGCTGTCCTTCCGATATTTCCCAGGTCAGACACGAGAACTAGATTATTACAATATAAGGCGGTAGCCACCTCGCGTTATTGAGATGGCAAGAAGTAAACCTCCCTCCTCTGATCAAATCATTAACTAGCTAACTTTGCTGAGTCAACTCTTTTAACAAAAAAGATGGTAAAAAGACAAAGCATTGCAGTACACTGCAAAACCATTCAGCACCAGAAGTCACATTAATGATAAGAAGTATTTTATTTATTATTGGATGGCTTGTATTCATTGTTAAAAAAATGTATATGGCTCTCACAAAAATACATTTTAAAATATGTGGCTTTCATGGCTCTCCTAGCCAAAAAGTTCCAGACTCTTGATTTAGAGGCTCCTCATACAGTCAAAGTCCACAACATAGGCTGGTTGGGCAAACTCTCATCTGAGTATAACTTATGGAAAGAGTCACGCAATGAATTACAACCCTATTGTGGCTCAAGGCATACTGAAATAACACTGAGACCAGTATACAGCTCAGATGTAGGGCTTATCATGCATTTCCATCCACCAAATATGGGCTGTGTTTGTGTGTTGTATCTATTATTACTTCACTGACTAATTTTCTTTGTAGGGAGGACAGTTTTAAAAATAATAGACCAGAGGTTACGGTTCTAACATTGGACGTACATGGACAGCAAGTCACTTATAACTCTTATGACTCTTGTGATAAATTTGTCTCCTGGAACTTACGACTCATCTGTAAGTCACTGCAGTTGTTTAATGGTGCATGATTAGTTTTAAAGGCTGATTTTCCATATTTGTCTATGGAAATCAGGGTGTTATAGGAACATGTTGTTCTTAATTCTATTACCTTCCACTGCACAGGTGGCCAGTCACATAAGGGGCACCGTACTCCGGGCTAATAATCACTAGAGATCTCTTAACCAATCCATTTTTTACAGCTTATCCTGTTCCATGCAAAGGGTAGACCACACCCTAGAGTCTCCCTGGAGAAGATTATTATCTGCCTAAAGCCATGAAACTACTCATACATTAAAATAAATCTTTCCTTACTAACAGGCAGCTCATATTTGGAGGGCGGATTGTCATGAGGAGAACATTATTCCACTGTTGGTGTGGGTTTTGCAGTTTAGGATTTTCCACAATGGAAAGCGTCTTAGTGCTACCACCTACACAACATTTGACAATGACGTCCTTGTGATCATTTTACCCAACAGAATGTGGGACTCTGTGAAAAACTGCCTTGCTGCTTGGTGGTGTATATTAGTAGCAGTGATGAATACAGATGTGTTCTGGATGTATGGCATCCTACTATGCTTTTATCAAGAGTAGAATAGAATATTTTTAGAATACTTTTATTGTCTGTCCCATGTCCCAAATGGTGAAAGAAAATATGTGACTTTTTTGAGGGCTCACAAATACATTCACACATTCTCATCAAGACTCATTTTACATTACATTTACATTACATTTTACAATAACACCACTACCGATCTATCTATTTGACATTTCAAGTACTTTGGGATATACAGTCGTTCCTTGCCACTTTGTGGTGTGAATTTTGCAGGTGGACTCTACCACAAATTTTCACAATACATTAATGAATAAATTACCATTGTTTTGTGGTTGAATACAACCCATCAATAGTAATAAAAATCAAATTTTTTACATAGTTTTGGCCTAAATGAATAACTTTCAAGCATAAAAATGGTTAAATGAACAAAAATACAAATATAAGGCATTCACTATGGATGAGCGAGTATACTCATCTATACAGATACTATCTGTATCTGTTCATCCATCTAAATGATCTGTATATGTACTCGGAGTGGGCTGGGTATAAACCAGAAGTGTTGGGGTTTAATTGGAAATCGGTGGGGCTTACAGTATTTTAAGTATGAAATTGACATGGATTGATAAGATGTTGTTATATTTATTGTTTATTTAAAAACTATTTACAGTACAGCCATTGGGTGTGTGTGTGTAAGTGATATGTAAGACTTTATTATTAATTATTTTTTAATGGTCTGTGTGAAGCTGGTGTTTCATGCAAACACCCAGTAATGGCAAACGGGGAAATATTCTGTGTTCACTGTATTTTTTCTCAAAAGCACTGCATTCAGTATTACAAGCATATATTTTGACTTACTTTACATCACCAGCCAAATTAGAAGCAAGCAATGGGGGGGGGGGGAAACATAGGCAGTGACCGTTACACAAGCCATTTACAGCTCTGTCTTGTCAAATGCACCACGTACGTTACAAAACAAGTTTACCAAGTAACTTTAGATATGACCTCAGCTGAAGTAAACCTAAAAAAAAACAGTCAGGAGTGAAAGCAGTGACCGACACAACGCAAGCCGTTTTCAACTCTGTCTTGTCAAATGCATTGCACACGCTACAAGAAGAACAAGTTTACCAATTAACTTTAAATATAATAGAAAATGAAATGAGAAGGTGAGCTGGAGTCAAGCTAAGTAAGCAGAGAGTCTATTTTGTGTCTGCAGAGGCATGGTTCCTAGCCAGTGTGTCCAGGGAGGGGCGGTCGCTGTGTGTGACAATCACAGATTGTGAAGAGTGAATACATCAGTAGTCACTCACTGAAGATTTTCTTTCATCACAATTAATAATAATAACGGGCTGTACTTGTTTCATGCTCGTACTTGGCAAAAAGTATTATCCGTAACAAATACTCACCTACAAGGAGTATCCGGCTCATCTCTAGCATTCCAAAGACACATTTAAGGATGTGATGTATTGGTCACTAGGTGTCCTGGGGGTCAGTAATGTTACTGTGACAATGGGTGCGTTGTACAGTCCTGAACTGCTGTTTAAAATGTGGGCTATAGAGGGCAGTGATGTTCTGCATGCTGGGTTAGAGTCATCTTTTAGGAAATAAGTTAGAAGAGAACTAGGAAGTGTTCAACTGTTCATACTGCGTTTTGAGCATCTGCCTGTAAGACATACTGTAGTGCCATGTGTCTGTTTCAAATAAAAAGGCTGACTAATTTACAGCCATTCTGATGTTTTGTCTTTGAACCGCCATTACATGACATTGAGGAGACAACAGTCACCACAGGAAGTACATTGTCAACAAAAAAAACAAAACAAAGAGCCATCCCAATGTTAACGTGTAAGTGTATGTTTTGTCCTATTAATGCAAAAGGTGTTTTAGCAGTTTATTTCTTGTCCAGAGGGCTCTCATAAAGTTAAAACCCATATTTAGAAGGTCATGAATGGGTGAGGAAGTAGCATTACTTTAGCAGCTGTATGGTGTCTGAATCACACTGTAAAACAATAGTATTGCGGCGAACTTTGGTGCTGGTGCAGATTTAGTTCAAAGCTGGGGCTGAACCAGTTTTGGCCGTGAACAGGCTCTAGACCAGATCAATTTTCCATTGTCCTGGGCAGCTGTATACTTACGTCACAAGGGTTACGCCTCAGATCAAGAAATAACAAACAGGAGATGCTATTTTTGTTCTTATTATCTTTGCCCCTTTTACTTATTTTATGTCTTGTGTGTAGATTATGGAGACTCCCGTTTTGGGCTGAGCTGCGAGACCTGCTACACCTGATCCTCATCGGAATCATCTTCTTAAGGGCAAACTTCACTTTTTAAAATGTTGCCCATAATCCACTATCCACTATTTATTTTGCTTTTCTGTGTGTTCTAAAGCCAGAAAACGGGTTTGTGCCATACTACAACACATTTTGACAATAAAGCCCTAAACCCCCCCCCTAAAAAAACGTTTACATAACCAACCTGTATATTAACCAAGATACAGCGATCTATCTGGCAGAGTAACAAAACACCTTGCTAGTCTCAGCCTCCCTCACAACACCTCAAGCCACTGCAACGGGACAGACAGATAAGTGAATCCCAATGGCTCTTGATTTTGCTACGCAGGCGCAACAAGATGTTCGTTTGCATTTTTTACCTGAGGACTGGAGCACAAGTCTTGTGCTGCAAGGCACAGCCAACCGAATGAAAACAGACATTGTAAGTGCTGTCGCTGTTTTTATGCTGCTGTTGACAAAAGTAGAGTTAGCTCCTATGGGCTCCGTACCTGTTCCATCACAGCATGTATATAGAACAATACAACATTGTTAGAGATTTTTTAGAGGGCTTTATAGTTGAAATAAGTTATAAATAGCCAGTTCATACTAGTAGCTCATACTACTCGTTTACAGGCTTCATAATGCACATAAAAGATAAATAAATATGTGTTCATGTTTCACATAAGGATTGTGGATAGAGAACAAAAAGTAGTTTTCACAATTTGACAAACTACCAACGGAAAAAAATAATTAAAAAAATACTTTGTATCGAACTCCAAAATTGTAATAACGGCTATGTATTTGTTCTTGAATGTTACTATAAACCTGTGACCAAACTAGACATGCTAAAAATAAGCATAATCTAAATGTAATATGAGTACTAATGCAATAGGAATAAACTTACTGTATATGTTTATATTTGTAGTTTGTATGTGTTGGAAACACTTTTATAACAGATAGCCATTTAACATTAAGAAAGGTGCGAATGAATTTTCCCAATCCTCCACATCATTTGCTGCATTGTTTAATGGATATGAGAGATTTGTGTAATAAGACAGTCAAATTTCAGCATTTGCTGACTAAATTAAAGTCACATTTACAAGACACGAGTAAAAGAAGTTGAAATTGGAGTAACAGGGAAGTATTTTCTTTAAGTAACACCTCCACCGCTTCATTATGCAAACGGTTCACAACTCAGGCCAGCAAGCTTTTGGAGCCAGAATTCAACAAAAATATTAAGTTCCAGTTCAGCACCCCAGTGTAACCATGATAACTGAAAACAGCTCTCAAAACCTACTTTGAACCAGCTCTGAAACAGTCACAGTGGAAAAGTTGCATTACTTAAGAACCCACTAATTCCATTCCATTCCATTTTCTTCCGCTTATCCGGGTCTGGGTCATGGGGCCAGCAGGTTCAGTAGGGAAGTCCAGACTTCCCGGTCTCCGGCGCCCTCTTCCAGCTCCACCGGGAGGACACTAAGGCGTTCCCAGGCCAGCTGTGAGACATAGTCCCTCCAGCGTGTCCTAGGTCTTCCCCAGGGGACTTCTCTCGGCTGGGCATGCCCGAAACACCCCACCAGGGAGGCACCCGGGAGCCATCCGGACGGGATGCCCGAGCCACCTCAACTGGCTCCTCTTGATCTGAAGGAGCAGCGGCTCTACTCTGAGCTCCTCCCGGATGGCCTCATCCTCATCCTATCTCTTAGGGTGAGTCCAGCCACCCTACGGAGGAAACTCATTTCCATCGGTTGTATTTGCGATCTTGTTCTTTCGTTCATGATCCATAACTCATGACCATAGGTGAGGGTGGGAACGTAGATCGATCGGTAAACAGAGAGCTTTGCCTTCCGGCTCAGCTCTCTCTTCACCACAACAGTCCGGTACAGCGACCGCATTACTGTTGACGCTGCACTGATCCGTCTGTCGACCTCACACTCCAACTGTCCCTCACTCGTGAACAAGAACCCGAGATACTTGAACTCCTCCACCTGAGGCAAGACCTCACTCCCAACCCGGAGGGTACAGTCCACCCGTTTCCGACTGAGAACCATGGCCTCGGATTTGGAGGTGCTGAGTCTCATCCCAGAAGCTTCACACTCAGCTGCAAACCGCTCCAGTAAACGCTGAAGGTCACAGCCTGATGAGGCCATAAGGACCACATCGTCTGCAAATAGCAGAGACGAGATCCTAAGGTCACCAAGCTGGACTCCCTCAACACCTTGACTGCGCCTAGAAATTCTGTCCATGAAGATTATGAACAGAATCCGTGACAAAGGGCAGCCTTGGTGGAGGCCAACGTTCACCGGAAACAAGCTCGACTTAGCCACTAATATGTCACCATAACAGAATGCCAAGAAAGTTGACGCTGAGCCTAAATAAAGTCAAGTCTTCACTTCTTGTTCACAGAACTGGTGCAGCATGTCTTATTTCTTGCTCTAAAGTAGATATTTATTTTGAAGACATTTAAACTTTTACCTTTGAGTTGACATCCCTGAGAAATACAATGGCCCTTTTGTCCATACAGCTATGTCTGCACGTCACGAGGTCAACCTAATCACTTTATCAGTACTTTATCAGAGAACTCCACTTACATGGAACTCGATCAGTCAATTTATGTCCTCATAAGAATGTGCAGCAGAGCAACATTATGCATACTCCAGTAGGCCAAAAATGCTCAGAACGACCCATATAAGGGAAATAATAGCTAACCCCATCCTTTTCACGTGCATTGATTGGTGGAAGGTTTCAGAGCTTTTTGACACAGTTTTTTCTTTAAATGTTTAATACATCTCCAACTGCTTGTTTGTCTCCAACTGCATGCCCACAGCAGGATTGCTCACATGCTCCTGCTGGGCGCAGGTACCTGAAATATTCATAGTGTCCTTGTCAGAGTAGATTTCTGCAGCCTCACTGCACAAATATCTGGAGTGAAGATGGCTGAGGAAAGGATATTTTGGGCACCAGAGTCTGGAAGATGCCATGTTGCATTGCAATTTTATTCTCAAATAATGCTTCATCATTATCATATTTTTACATCACCAGTCCTCCCGTCCTTCATTGCTGTTTGTTCGAGGTATTAATTTAGGAACATGTCTGTCATTTGCAGTGGTGTACAAGTGCACTGCATCACTAGAGAGGCAAGTTTGTGTAAATCAATGCTTCTGAAGTGGGGTGGTCATTTACATTGTAAATGCCATACACAGTACGTATGCGCTAATGATTAGCATTAATATTTACATAGTGATTTCCAACACCTTCAAATATGACAGCTAAATATTCTTTCCAACGTGCAGCCCAGGGCTGTTTTGTATTGGCTTTTTTTAATACTGCTTTTTTAACGAGAAACCTTTTTTTTTTTTAAACAGACAAAATGAGCAGTATTTTTACAAGAATAAAGTCAAATTATTGAGAAAAGTTGTAATTTAACTAAAAAAGGCTTAACTTTATGAGAATAATGTAACATTATGAGAAAAAGATAACATTGTTTTAAAAAAAGGTCGGATTATGTCAGACAAACAAAACAACAAAGTTGTATTTTTTGGAAACTTAGGTTGTAGAAAAAGTTATAAGCCTGTGGGAATAACATCAGAATAGTAAGGGAATAAAGTCATAATGTTACAAGAAGAATATTTACAAGAAAATATTCATTAATTCATTCATTCATTCATTTTCTATACCGCTTATCCTCATTAGGGTCACGAGTACAGTCATAATATTATGCAAAAAACCCTAAAATAAAATAAAGTTATAATTTTTGGAAAATTAGGATGGACAAAAAATTACAATCTCATGGGAATGAAGTCAAAATATTTTAAAAAGAAAATTTTGCAAAGAATATTTAAAAGAAAAGTTTTGGGAAATTTAAAAAAAGCAAATATTTGAAAAAAGAGCAAAGGTTTGTACTAATTAAAGACATTTTCACATATACTACAAAGCTAAGATGCAGTTATTTCTTGAAAAATATACAACTTGGTAGCATTTGTTGGTTTACAAAATATGTCTATATGTATATGTGTATATGTGTATATGTATATAAAGTGGCTCTTGGATTCTTTCATTTTTCACTATGTGGCCCTCGGTGGAAATCACCTCAGTGAGGTGGACACCCCTACTGTGTGTGAACCTTATGTTGTGTGTAATTTTAATTTTTTTTATGCAGGTGTAATTAATGAGATATCCTGTGGTTGCATATTCAGAATTATGCGTGGTAAGTACTAGTAATTGTGTTGATTTTGGCATAAATTTTATTTAGTCCACTGAGTAAAAAAATCCATTCTGTAGAAAATTAATTATGAACCTCCCGTCAACATGATCAAACTCACTACAGGTAATATTAATTATGGCCTTCTGGAGCTTTGCTTACACTGATTCTTAAACTGAAGGTATTTGGCAACGTCTTTTTATTAGTGTACCTCTTCACAACCCACTTTCCTGTCCATATTTGTGGGGGAAATCCTCCATGGCCAAGGCAAACAACAGCCCGACAAAACAAATAAGAGGTGAAATGCAATGCAGGTGCCTCCTGGCAACCAGCAATCACTTCTAGCCAGCAATAATCTCTTATTACCTTGCCAGGAATTTACCCCCTACATGAATGGATGCAGAATGTGTCCTGGGTGATTTTAAAAACAGCAAAAGATTTGTTACATGACAAATTTACATGATAAACCCCATCTGTTTTGATGACCTCTTTACTTTGTGCCTTGAGTTACGCTTCTACATGCACACAAATTAAGGTTCGCCACATACCACGCTTAGAGGTGCATTCACATACATTATAATATCTTGGTATCAAAGTGATTCATAAAGTCTGATCTTATTACGAAGGAACTGAGGAAACAGTTAAGCTCTGTTCAGTCAGTGCAGATGAATGTGATCTTTAACAATGACGTCTGTGCACTCCTCTGCAACAAGATTACTATTGCAACAACACACCATCAGAAGGGTAAAACTAACCTGTCTGCAGCTTGGATGTTCCTTTTTCACTGACATCTCTTTCAGCAGATTTATCCATTCATCCATTTATCAGTTTTTTACTCACTCTCAGTTTGCACGTTGTCCCTGTGGATGCATGGGTTTTCTCAGGATACTACAGAACCCTTCCGCATCCCAAAAGCATGCATCTTAGGATAATTGGAGACTAAATTGTCCATAGGTGTGAATGTGAGTGTGAATGATTGTTTGTCTACTGTATATGTGCCCTGCGATTGACTAATGACCAGTCCAATGTGTAGCCTACCTCGCCTTTTGGCCTGAAGTCCGCTGGGATAGTCTCCAGTTCACCTGTGATCCTCACAAGGCCCTGAATTACACCCAGGTCAAAAGACAGGGAAGTCCAAAACAGAGAACCAGATGAAAAGGATAATCTTTCAACAAAGCAAGAAATTGCCAATTTCCTACCATCAAAGGAGGTGCATGTAGATATCGACATTCCACTGTATGGCAGAAAAAACACAACAGCCGTCACCATCGAGTTCACCAAAAGGGGATTCAAAGCTGTACTGCTGCAACAGGGAAATCAGCTGAAAGGTCCAAACGTCTACATGAGAGAGTATCTGACAAAAGGCAACACTGACATCACTAAGAAAGCACAAGACTTGAGGATGCACAAAAATATACAGATACAAAGCACTTGGAGCACCATCGGCAAACTCTACATCAGGAATGGGCAAACTTTTTGACTTCTGGGCCGCAATGACTTAACAAAATTGAGCAGGGGGCCAGACTGTATATTTGATACATGCACACAATTTACCCTTATAATTCTAACAGTCCAGACGGAATTATTTGTCTTATTTTACTTATAAAAGTGTCAAAAAATCTGCTATATGTTCTTGTGTCCATTTTTTAGATATCATCAGATGTATGAGATATTGCACATAAAATAATGAAATTTAATTCTACTGTTTTTTTAAACTGAATAAGACACCAGGAATATACGGTAGATGAATAAAGGATCTGTGATATACAATATGAACTCTGAATGATAAGACATTGACTATTTAGGTGTATGTCAACTTTGCTCCTTTTTTACTTCTCAGAAACTGCATTGGGTCGGTTTGTTGTTATTCTGTTGTGTGTCACATATGGATTGACATGTGTTTTTTGGCACCGTGGATGGATTGTTGTCTGGGTTGCTGCATGTGAAGAGGGATTTAAACCTTCACAAGGTTGTCTCAGATTGACCCTTGACTACTTGCAAGTCATGTTGCCAGATTATATCTAACACTTTGGAAGCTTCTGGCGGGCCGCATTCAAACGCCTGGTGGGCCGGATGTGGCCCCTGGGCTGTAGTTTGCCCAACCCGGCTCTACATCAATCTAAATGGAGGACCAGTCTCTGAGGGAGTGCTTGTTGTCCAAACAATATAGATATAGATATATAGATAGCAACATTCTGGATGCATATTCAAATTCATACTACCATGACAACAAGTACAGTGGAGGTTACAACCCACAAATAATGATGCAGTTTATATATATATGTATATAATACATATATATATTATTCACAGTTTATTGAGAAATGGTGTCAGTACACATAGAAATGAATTCACCCATCAACTGCATGCATGCTTTAGCATTTCATACATACGTAGACGCAGAAGGTAAAATATTGACGTAAAACCTCAACGAAAATGTAATTACTTTAAAGTACACCACCTAAGAAAGTTGCCTGGATTGCGTCGGGTACTCATATGTGGCTGCCTGTAATTCGCCAGGCGGCGTCGTGGTTGGTCAATTTCATCACCTCAAAGCTAGCGGACTCGCCCAACAGACACGTCCCCTTAGTGACGTCACGGGTGGCGTGGCTAGTGCGCGGCTTTAGTCGGGAGCGCGCGTCGCAGTCGCAAAGCTGTACGTGTGAGCGAGCAGTGACCGGACCGTCCGCTGCTACGAGGAAGACGACGACGACACCACCCAGCAACTAGCCATACAAGGTGCTCCAGAAGTCGCCTTGCTGCCATTTCTCCCGCCACAACCAACTGACTCTGAATCCTTACTAAATATGTCTAATATCGTCTGCTGTCAAACCCCTCAGGTAAGATAATGTGTCGATACGCGCTGTTAAATGTGTCGTTAAACGTGAAAAATGGACGTTAATGTGGCTTATCTGGTGATGGATGTCGATCCCTCAATGGATGGAAATGGCTGACTTCAGGTGGAAACTGCGGGAAATGGCGTCCTCCTCCCCCCTCCCCTTTTTACACCCATCGCCGACAACGTCGGACTCTAGGTGTGAACGAACATTCGTTTTTGTCCTTCGCCCGCCGGCCGACTCCGCTAGTGGAGAATGTTCTGGTGCCGACGCCGGACAAAGAGTGTCGTCACGTGTCATTGTCCGCCCGCAGTCTTGATTCACGCGGGCAGCTTGCGAGTCTCGTGGTCGCGATTGTAGCCGGAAGGCTAACTCTGACTGCTAAAAGAGCACCTCCAGCTCGGTCTCGAACGCCTCGCGCGCATTACCAAGCCGGGAACGGAGGGATGTTTCAACCGTGTGCCTTTCTAATGGCGCTCTTGTGGCTCATTCCACCGGCGGCACGCATGTGGTGGCACATCGCCAAGCCTTAAATTGGCGTCAATTCCTTTAGCGTCGGACCGCGAAGGGCATTGTCGCTAATATGTTGCTTAGCCGTCCTTGTCTATTTCATTCTTTGTAGTGTATTGACATTTCGGCAGTTACACTGACTTCTGTACAATATTTGAAAATGTCATTAAGTATTTAAATATAGTCCATTAGATTTAATAGTATCGTCATGTTAACGGTGCTTTTTTCCCCCCTACTATACTTTATTTCTCTATTTTGTCCAGCAATGTGATTTGACTGCTGTAGGACGAGTACATCCTTAGTACACTATGTACACTTAGTACACTACAATATGTACCCTATATTTGTAAATTCTACTGCGTGGAAATGCTTTCCCATAGAGCGGAGCTGATTTGGTTTTAACGTACAACACATCCAATACACTCCACTTTACATTGCCATTACATTTTCTACACCAGTTTAATTGATGCAGTACATTTCCATTAAAACTAGGCGGCATCCTGCAGTAGACCGTTCTGGCCGCACGAGGGAGCGCTAAAGAGACCTGTACTTTTGTGCTTAACTAGTCACATGGAAACATTGAGTTGTGCTCTGTGGCCTTCAACCAACCCCCTAGCCCCCTTTATTTCATTTGCGCCATTTTATTCCCTGGTTGTCAACAATGAAGCTAAGTTGTGACCTGCCATTTTTTTTCCTTTGTAAATGCCTGTTACCTTTCTAAAATCACTTTGCTTTGAATCAAAATGTAATCTCACTAACTGCCTCCCCTGCAATTTATTTGTATTTTAAACAAATCCATTTTCATGTGTCACTGGTAGTTTCCAAACGTTGCACGAGCTTATCAGTTTACATAAGGTGGCTTTTATTTGCATCAATGCGGTACAAAATGTTTATGGTTTTGGTGTGCTTGTGGAGCAAGTCCGCAGACTGCTACGGCAGACTCAGCCATCCGAAAGATTGCCGTGAAAAGCCTTCACAAGTCATCTTCTGAAGGTAGTTGCATAATCAGTTAGAACTGGGTCACTGTTCCCACTAGCCACGCACAGACTGGGAGAACTATAACTTTCAGTGCCAGTGCTGCTGAAGATGTGATTTAGTGGATTACAAAGACTACATTGTATGGAGTGTGGCATGATGGATTGCTTTCCCCTGTAAAAATGTTGACACTTGTTATTTTTATTAATCTGTTTACCCGGTTTGCCAACCCCCCAAGGCAATTTCCTGGCATATTTCCTCTTCCCTTACTGATGTTCTTATCATATCCCTGTACAGTTTGTCCCCATGTTGTTTTGTTTGAGACTTGACTGGTCACTGGCCTTTTGTACTTTTTTTTTCAAACTACCTAGTGCCCATTTATACAGAAACATCCATGCATTGAGTACATTGGGATATGTAAAAAATTAAAAAAATTATGCAGTATGTTGGAAGATGGCTTGGGTATTGATATTTTGCGCAGACAAATGACACTAACCAGCCTAAAAAAAGAGTAGATTTTGGTGCTAAATTCAGTTTCTATTTTTCTTTGAGGGAAATTGTTTTCCACATGTGGGTTTGTAGTGCTTTAAATGCAACAAGTGAACATCTTGTGATCATATAGTGGCACTAGCACATGTTGTTCCCTCATGTGCTGTCCTTTTATAGGTCTGCTTCAGAAAGTTCCTATAGGGCAGAGCCAGCAAAAGGGGGCTAGTCTTAAAGTTAAGTTGGAGTGGCTTGCCTCTGAGTGAGATGAGACTGGTTGTCAAAGCACTCGCATGGCCTGGTGGAACCAACCAGCAGGTGTGGACAAAAGGATAATCTGACTTGTTTGGATTCTTAAGGTCTTTTGCACAACCTTGTTGGAAATGCAGGATTCACATTTTGTCATTGAATTGTAAAGAACCAATGCCTTAAGATGAAGGGTCTATATCAGGAGTCAGACAAGCTGGTTTTATTTTTTATACAGTGGGAATTTTGGGGACAATCCTGCCACATATTTGACTGATGGAAGAAAAGGGAGAATAATATACTGTGTATTGTTTCCTGCTAGAGTTGTAAGGCGGCATGAAATTTGTAACAAATTTTACTCCTTGTCTCCTTTCTCCTCCAGGTTATAATGTATGACCAACACGGAATAAGAACAAGTCTATAGCCAACGGGTTCCCGAGGACTTGATTACAGTCGCTTCAAGCCTGATAGTTTGCTGGGGTGGAAGCCCTCCCTCTCCCATCTGCCTGTGTTGTCGACTGGCATTTCTTCTGACACCTTTCCCAACCCACTTGGGTGAAGAAGACTGGAGTTTCCCTGGAATCTCTTGTCTACTTTGCCTGTTGCCTTATTTTCAATTCCTATTCTACGTTTTGCTGTAGCACTTCCTTGGATTTGAGCTACTCTTTTAGGTAAGATTGTGAGAAATGTGTTGGATTGCAAAGCACAATGCACATTCCCAGCACTTGATCTTTACTCATCAATGAATACATCTGGCTTTAACAGTGTTGCCTCATTAAAATTATTGCATGCAAAACTAATTGTGTCTTGTAAGTTATCATTTATCTGAGACTTTGAATGATCATGTTAATGTTTGAACTGATCTTTTCATCAGGCATACCACCCAAATTCAGCCAAAATGATTCCAAATGGGTATCTGATCTTTGAGGATGAGAGTTTCCTGGATTCCACTGTGGCAAAAATGAACGCTTTGAGAAAGAGTGGTCAGTTCTGCGATGTTAGACTGCAGGTATGATTAAAATGCAAACTTACCACCCTGAGACATGTGCTCCCCAGAACATTGCTGAGTCACTAACAAAAGAGCTTTGTAGTGGGGGGTAGCAGATGCAAGGGGGCTGAAACGGACATGCTCGAGGATGTGATTTTCACCTACTTAATGTGGAGTTTACTAGCTTCTTGTGTTTTGACATATTAGTTTAAAAATCTAGTTGAGACTTATTAGCACAGGAAACCAGAGAAGATTTCTGTAGAATGTTGGCTGCTCTTGTTTTGATATCTCAAGTTTGACAAAGTGTCTTCCGTTTATGATAGGCAACCCTGGTAAATGTGATTATTCTCAGATTCTGGGTAGTCTGACAGCAAGCAGTGATATGACAATTAGACCTGATTATACTCCCATTTTGGGCAATATTGTTTTTTTTTCCCCCCATCAAGACTTATGTCACTAATACTTTTTTCTCTCTGGAATTTTATCTTGTTGGACACAAATACACAACGGAGCTTTTGATAGAACCAATACAATTGTGATTTACATGGTTTAAATAACAATCTTACAGTTAAGGTTTCTTAAAATAAATTTCAATGAAGGAAACCACTCAGCCTGGCCAAATACTTTGCCGTTCATGGTGAAAATGTTTTGCTATTAAAAAAAAACAATTTTTTTAAACCAGGTATGTGGTCACGAGTTGATGGCCCATCGTGCTGTGTTGGCTTGCTGCAGTCCATACCTGTTTGAGATCTTCAACAGTGACATTGAACCCCATGGAGTGTCTCATGTCACTTTTGAAGACTTGGATCCAGAGGCTGTGGAGATCTTGCTCACCTATGCCTACACTGCCCAGTGTGTAACCATTACTGCTTTTTCACTTGTTTTAAATATGATTTCTTCTAATGAATAATAGGAGAATGTTTAACTTTACAACTTGTTTCTTGTGTATAACCCAGACTGAAGGCAGACAAGGGGCTGGTCAAGGATGTGTACTCTGCCGCTAAAAGATTGAAGATGGAGCGAGTCAAGCAGGTTTGATTTCAATATACTACTTTGATGTACCTGATGCTTGAAGCACAACAAAATTGACAACTTCAAAGGTTACTCACTTTTATTATGAAAACTCAATTCCACATGTCTAAACTCTCAGATTTGTGGTGACTACCTGCTGTCAAAGATGGATTCCCAGAACGCCATTTCTTTTCGCAACTTTGCCAGCTCAATGGGAGATGCTAGAGTTTTGGCCAAAGTGGATGCCTACATCCAAGATCACTTACTGGAGGTATCCGAACAGGAGGACTTCCTCAAACTTCCCCGCCTCAAGGTGAAATATTTATTTTCAGACACGCTTTCTTACTTTAGTCATTCATGTGTCTGCACAGACTTCTTGTGGGGGCATATGAAGTCACTAAGACCTGTGTGGTTATACGTATGTCTTAAGAATGTGCAACCCAGCTGCTCAGACACATCCTCAGTGACTATTTTTGACTGATTTATTCTAGTCTACTTGTGCTGCTATATTAGTGCAGCAACGATCCAGCGCTCTTAACGTTAACTGACACTGGATAATCTTAGTATTTTTACTGTTGGGACTGAACAATATTAGCAACACTGATGATGTTGCACTTTTTTAAAGGCAAAGCCCTCTTTGAATACATTTAACATATTGCAATTATGGCATTTACAGAGGCAGTTTGCAGTGTTTATATGTTGACAAGAATTGTAACGTAATTGTGGGAACCTAGTTGATAAAAACAACATTAATATTGGGTTTAATGGAACCTGACCTTTTTGGAGAAATATATTTTTCAATAGTTGACATACAAAACCAAATGGTTAATATATTTGATTCTCTAGAGTATGAGATGTGTTTTTGATCGCATAATTACCAGAATTTGGACCAGGGGTGTCAAACTCAGGCCATGGAGGGCCGAGGTCTTGCAGGTTTTCTCCCCAACCTGTTTCTTCAGCAGGTGTTTTAATTAATTAGCTCCTTCCCTCAAATTGAAGGAGGTGTTATTCAGTAAAATCACCTGCTTTCATGACCAGCTGGGAGAAAAAAGCCTGTGGGGTCTCTTGACACCCCTGATTTAGACCGTTCAATGGTAACTTTGAAACTCAACTTTGACAGACTAAAAATAAGTTTTCCTGCAGAAAGGACATTTAATGAGAAAATTACAAGCAGCCTAGCTCGACGATAAGACCCATTTGAAAACTAATGAACAGTTCAGAGTGAATTGCGTTATCCTCGTGCCTGTGAAGTGAACTTTACTTCCCTGTGTTTACAGTTAGAAGTAATACTAGAAGACAACCTAACCCTGCCCAGCAATGGCAAGCTTTACTCCAAGGTGCTAAACTGGGTGCAGCGTTGCATTTGGGAGAATGGAGAGCAACTGGATCAACTCATGGAGGAGGTCAGTAGTACATTGTGCCGTTTTACCTCTGACAGATCGTCATCCTCCCCCCTCCCCGCCTTCTGACTCCTCCTGTTTTTGACATTAAGAAGTCATTAAGGGGGCTGATAGAAATAGCATGCTGTTGTCATGCTGCTATGTCAGGATTGTTCTTTTCCTCTGATTTGTTGAGGTTTTTGCAGTAAGAAACTGTATGCCTGAACCATGCCACAAATTAGAGGTGAGCCCAAAAGAGCCCCTGTTTGCTCTTTTTGTTTTTTGTTTTGTTTTCATTCTTCTCCTTTTGGGTTGTAGTTGATTTTTCTTTCAACCCCATCTAAGTATTACAGTGCTCTTCTCCTGTGAAACACAGAGAAAAGGTTCTTGAAGGTTTGACCCTTTATTCATCAGTTTGACTGCCATTTGTCTATCTGAACAGGTGCGTGTTTGTTGCTCCAGAACTAACAGGCAATCCTCCCCGTTGATTTATCTCTCCTGTAGGTTTATTTGCAGCAGCAAGAGACCAGACTGAGGAGCCGGGACTGAGCCACCAGGGTAATGAGTCAGAGAAAAGAGAGGTGCACTACAGCCTCTCTTTGCAGCCAAGCAACACTGTGCTCCCATCTGTCCATGCCTACACACGCTTCACATTTTTCACTGTAGAGGAAAAGCCGATTTCTTTCAGCGACCCCTCCATGCCTCTTTACTACCCAAAATACATGCCGAAAACGTGCGTCGCAGAAGCACTTTAAATCGACATCCAGGGACACTAAAAGGCATTTGGCTTGTTGGGCTACAGGGCATTATCACCCTTCTGAAAGATATGTTTTTAAACTCCTTCCTCTTTTTCATTTATTGTGCTCTCTTGACGTACCCCTGAAGTGGGTGGTTAACTATTGAAGATACATGGAGAATTTTCAAGTAAGACTTGAAATGAAGAGGCGGACTTCTGGTTTGGGAAGTAATACAGCTGCAGTGTGCTCCTGTTATGTCATCTGTATTTGACTGCCTAGAGTGTCTGCTACCACAATGAGCAGCTCCTTCAGCTGGAGGACTGGTTGCCAAGCAGCAGACCAAGTGAGGGGCTTGTGTAGCCCTTCTTGATGCTTTACAGAAGATCTTGCTGAATGGAGTGTCTTTCTTCACCCGATCCCTCTTTGTTTTTAGATGCAATTTAGGGCGATCCCTTGCCGGGCACCTTCTTGGGCTCAAATGTTCTTCTCTGTGCCTCGGTTGCAGTCTGTTAAGGGAACTCTTCATCCAAGCAACTGAAGTTGAAGGACTCTGTCCGTCTTTTTCCTCCTCTTTACAGCACTGCCCTCTTCTAATCCCCTTCATGCAGGGGTTTCATGTTTGTTGCAATGGAGACAGCCACATGGGTGTGTTGTTCATGTTTGTCTTTCAGGTGCAAATGCTGTACTACTCACCTGACCATAAGCTGGTGGATGGAGGGCTGGTGATTGAGGGGCACACTGAGGTGTTTGGTGGCGAGGAGGACCACCTTCAGTTTGTGCAGGTACTCAACAAGCGTGTGCCCAGCTTCACTGCAATGGAAGTCTTTTTACCACATTTGTTTGCAGTGTTTAGCTTATGCTTGGCCATGTAAAACCACCGCCTGTGGCTACCTGGAAGATAAGGTTCATTACATGCCTCTGTGCAAACGATTAGAGCTAAATATGTCGGAGCATACTTTCAATTGTGAAGTAATGGCGTCAGATATGCAAGCTCTTTGAGTTGGGATAGGGGAAGACAAATGGTTTTTCACAGTAGGGCAGCGTTTTTGGTGTCAGATATAGTTGGGTGTTTATTACGTGATAAGGAGTAGACACTGGTGTGGTTAGCTGGTGCTGGCCACCATTGGGCCTGTGGTGTGTGCATGTGTGTGGAGCGAGCTTGGCTTCTGTAGCTGCGCTGTGCTCTTGCAGAAGAAGCCAATACGAGAGAGTACGCAGAGACAGATGAGCTGCAGTTCCTCCGGAAGCCTTTCACCCTCCAACCAAGCAGCAAATGCTCCCAAACAGTCAACCAGGAGAGAGTGGAAGTACATTGCATCTGAGAAGACCACAAGTAAGCCTATCCCTCCACAAATATGAAAGCCAACGTTGTCCCCTCTTTCTAACAATAATCAATCTTGCAGACAACACCTACCTATGTCTGGCTGTGTTGGATGGTGTGTTGTGTGTGATCTTCTTGCACGGCCGCAGCAGCCCTCAGACCTCTCCCTCCGCCACCCCCTGCTTGCTCAAGAGCCTCAGCTTTGAGGCCCAGCCTGAGGAGGTAGAGGAGCACCCGCTGTCACCCATGCATTATGCTCGCTCTGGCCTGGGCACCGCAGCCCTTAACTCGAGGCTCATTGCAGCAGGTTGGTTTTGATGGAACTTTGATTATGATGTATAAGTATGGTTTACTTTATATTATGTATTTACACACCTCTGTTTTCATTCATTTCTTTCAAAATGTTGAACACCTAAACGTTTGTTGAACACCTAAACGTTTGTCCCATAAGAAATAATGGGAATCCAATTTGTTCATGGTCAAAAATATTACAAAATATATATATATATTTTTTTTACACTCAACCTACATTTTATAGAGAATAATTGTTATATCAAAAGAGTAAAGTCATATCAGAAGAATTACATATGACTTTATGCAAACTTGGTACATTCTGGCAGGATGGAATTCAGTAGTGTTTTCTATCCTTTTTAAAAAAAAAAAAAAAAAAAATCTAATTTCAGGTGAATTTCTGAAAAAAAAACAAATTTTCAGCATGTTTGTGCGCTCAATTTTGTAATTAGTACAGTGTTGGGCAAACTGACTAGTTTGCTGCATGCAATACTGTCTACTGGATTTGTGATGGAAGCTTGCTCTCTTTCTGCAGGTGGCTACAACCGAGAGGAATGTTTGAGGACTGTGGAGTGTTACGACCCCAAGGAGGATCGCTGGACCTTCATCGCTCCCATGCGAACTCCAAGGGCTCGTTTCCAGATGACTGTGCTCATGGTATCCAATACAATGTCATGTTGCGTTCATTTCACACATTTCCCAAAGATGAAAAAATACTTAGTGGATACTCCACCCCGCAGAGCCATCTCTATGTGATTGGCGGTTCTAATGGACATTCTGACGAGCTGAGCTGTGGGGAGATGTACAACCCGCATGCCAATGAGTGGACTCAGGTGCCAGAGCTCAGGACAAACCGCTGCAATGCAGGTGGGCCTACCTGGCATGTGCTAGTTGTAAGGTAGAAATCACCTAAAGTCCTTGCTAACTTGTCCTCCCTTTTGAAGGTGTCTGCTCCTTGAACAACCAGCTCTATGTTGTGGGAGGGTCAGACCCCTGTGGGCAGAAAGGACTGAAGAACTGTGATGCTTTTGACCCAGTGAGCAAAACCTGGTCCAACTGTGCCCCCCTAAACATCAGTACGTTACCACATACACGGTGTCCCCTCAGACATGAAAGTGTTTTTTTACATATGAAAAACTGTTTATTTTCAGGGCGGCACCAGGCTGCAGTGTGCGAGTTGGATGGCTTCATGTATGTGATCGGAGGGGCGGAGTCATGGAACTGCTTGAACACCGTGGAACGCTACAACCCAGAGAACAACACCTGGAGCCTGATAGCGCCGATGAATGTGGCTCGCAGGGGGGCCGGCGTGGCGGTCTCTGCTGGTAAGCTGCCACTGAACGTGGGCCGGGGTAATTAAGACAAAACATGCTGACTGTTGTCCCGGCTGTCCAGGCAAACTCTTTGTGGTTGGCGGCTTTGACGGATCACACGCTCTGCGCTGTGTGGAGGTGTACGACCCAGCTCGCAATGAGTGGCGCATGCTGGGAAGCATGACCGCGTCCCGCAGCAACGCGGGCGTGGCCATTCTGGGCGACACCATCTACGCCGTGGGCGGCTTCGACGGAAACGAGTTCCTGAACACGATGGAGGTGTACAACCCCGAAACAGATGAGTGGACCGACTGCACCAAGCCCCTCACCCCCCTCTCTGAGTGAAGGGTTAGGAAGTTTCAGCGCTTCACCTTTTTCCAAACTAACAGGCTTAGTGACGTAATCAATGTTTCGTGATGTCTCTGTGTGTGTGTGTGTGTGTGCGTGAGTGGATATGAGTGGTTGGTGGGGTGGGGTGGGAGAGGTTCTAGAACGAGGGGTCTTCAATGAAGACCAGCATATATTTAGTGGGGTGGGGCTTGTTGCCCAAAGCAACACGAATGAAGCCTTTTCATAATGTGTACATTGTTCTGCGTGCTGTATATATTGTTACTCATTCCTATCATGCCAACATTTACTACACACTTAGTGCTTTTCTTCTTCTCTTCAGAGTGGAAAGATTTGTCACTTTGGAAGGTTTTCAGATGAAGCCATCTACATGGGTCAGTTAGAAAGCAGAAGTGATGAGGAGAATGGATCTGTTGTGGATGTCATTTTGCTCGCGTACTAAAGGTTGATGATTTGAAGCCTTATTCACTGCAAGTTCATTAACAAGGAGTTTTGTGTGTGTGGCATTTTCCAGCAGCCGGATTGTTTTAGATCTTGAAAAATGGCCTTTTTATATTTTTATACACTGCAGCATTCTCCAATTAGTAGCAGACCGCTAAAGTTGATCAATCTAACCAGTGCCAGTTTGTTTTTATTGCGCACAAAACACGCACAGCAAAGCTTCTGCTACCCAAATGTTACTTCATGTGATCTTAACTCGTGTTCGTAGATGCATCTTACTGAATCTTTTCTTTTAGTCGATTTTATTCCTGGAAGTAGTGCTGAAATTTAAACTCACATTTTTAACATTTCTTAATAAATCATTTAAAATGGAATTTGTGTCTGCTTATCCTTGAGTATTGATCCGCAAGTGGAGCAGGAGCGACAAAGCCCTGACCAGCTTTATTTAGCACTTAGCCTGGGGTCACGTCTGATCTTCCACGGCCGGGTTCCTCAGACCATGCTAAGCCCTGCGTTTCCTGCTTAAGATGGCTAAGCTGACTACCAGACCCCAACACAAACTCCCATGTACGTCAACCTAAACTTGGAACAAGCGCAGCCGTGAAACACATGCCCTATTGAGATCAACTACAACATAAACGCCGCAGGCCACAGCAACGTAGTCCTCGAATGCTTGAGCGCATCACCGGTCATGGCCGAAGTGACCCCGCCCACTTCCCCCTGCGTGACGCACGAGGCTGCGGGCAGCGTGTCAGCCACTAACGTCACCGGCACTGTGCGCGCCAATCCCTTCCAGTCATTCGGACGCGCCATCAGCACGCGGAGCGCTGTGCTGCCCAGACACGTTCGCTTGACAGAAGAGAGACCGACTTCACGGAAGGCATCAAATCGTCTTTAAAGTGCAAAAACGGCCTCTGTGGATCCATTGACCTGCACTCAACTACGTCATCCCTCGTTTATCGCGACCAATTGCTCCAGACTCAACCGCAGGGTTCAATGTTAGGCATTTTTGTAGGAAACCGGTTAACGACTTTATTAGAGCCCTATATACATATCTTATACCTCACATAAGATTATCCTGTAACACCTTTAACGGGCACGTTTACACTATTATTTGCTTACGTCACATTGTGCAGACTACAGGATCACTGCAGGGGTATAAGCCATGGCCACTGCTAGCGAGCTAGCTAGTTAGCCTCTCCAATTTAGGTATTCTAAACTGAAAAGTGTGTCAAAATGGGGAATGGCAAAGAAGCCAAAACCTACCACTTCCACACAAATCTCTTTCCTCCCTCCTCACAAAAAAAACTGTAAATTCATAACACCTTGAGGTATGAAATAGGCACGACACAAAAGCATACCAAAAATATTTATTTTTTAAATAAAATATCTTTATCTACAGTCCCTTAAAGGGCCCCACTATTTATCAACTTTGCTTAATTATTTGCTATATTGTTTGTACTTATGTTCTGCATTGTTTCTTGAAACAAAAGGTTACATTCGTAAAAATGACATCAATCATTGATGGCTGGAGCCATTACTGACAGCCGTTCTCAAAAAGGGGCGTTCCGTATGTGATGTCGGCTAAGGCACATATGGCTTTGGGCGCATTTGAAACAAAGGCTTCTATAGGCAGCTTGTCGACTTCCATCCATCCGTTTTCTATGCCGCTTATCCTCATTAGGGTCGCGGGTATGCTGGAGCCTATCCCAGCCGACTTTGGGCGGGAGGCGGGGTACACCCCGGACTGGTCACAGGGCAGACATGCAACCATTCACACTCTTTGATTAATTTTTAACCAAACTAGTAGTCGTGCCATATTGCTGTGTTGCCGCTAAGCTGCTCACAGTGTCCGAGCGATACAATAATCCCGGTTTCTTTTCCAAAAGACGAACAACGAACAGCCAAATGGTCGCTCGTTATGGTCCCGTTATGTTGATTTGCAATGTTCATTTCACTGGAGACTGCTATGAAGGAACAAGAAGCAGTGGGCTTGAAAGTATTGTATAAAAGCAGTTTGGATGCTACGCTGCAAAGGACAAGCAGCCAGAGAACAGTAAGCCCTGTATTATTTACATACTGTGTTGTAGTCTAAACACTATGCCACCATAGCGACAAGCATTCAAAGCATCATACAGGCTTAAAACATTTTCACAGCGATAGTGAGGATAAGCGGATCTTTTAAAAAAAATGGATGGATGTTGACGGGGTGAAGGCGCGGCAAAATACACACTAAAAAAAGTTTTAAAGACGCCTTTATGCTCTTTATGAAGCCAATTTAAAACAACAATTGAGGGCTAAGCAACTTCAAGGTTTAATGTTTGCAAATTACAAACAATAACGATCATATTTATGCAAAGTTGATAAACCATGTCAGTGCCCGTTTCAGCTGTAACCATTCCGCAACACCAGCATTATCGCAAAGAAACCGTAAAAAAGTAATACATAAAATACTTCCTAAATATTTGTATTAACACATTCACATGGTCCACAAGCATGAAATCAATTATACAAACGCAATATAAACCTTGCATTAAAAACAACTGAAAAACCTTGCAGGTGTGTACATTTTATGCAAAAAGTATATAATATTTCACATAAAAACACCCCTCACCATTCAGCATCCCTTTTCTATTACAGTATACACGGTGAATACTGAAAGTTGGATATAAGTTAAGAGTAGTCAGTGTACAGTTTGTACAGCAGTATCGGTTTACTATCTGCCAAAAAATGACAACACATTCGACATTGTCTAAATAGCTGGCAACACAAGTGAGCACCAACATAATTGCCTTGCATGCAGTTAAGCATGTTGATGGTAGCATCAACGTCTGGGCTGCATGAGGGCTGCCGGCACTGGGGAGCTGCGGTTCATTCAAGTAGCAAAGGTGCATGAAAACATGAAAGAGTGGAGGGGTTTTTGGTAACAACTGGCGCAGCTCTGGTCAACTCGATGCCCAAGAGGATTAGGGTAGTGGTAGATAATAAAGGTGCTCACACTAAATATTCCCACTTTTGGACACGTTGATTGTGAGGTGTACTCACTTGTGTTGTCAGCTATTACTTATTGCAGTGGCTAGCAGATCTATACTGCTTTCAAAACGGTACACTGGGTACTCTAAAGTATATCAAAGATACATTTCTATAGTATTGTCCAATAAAAAGATCAAATGGAAATGTGAGAGGTATACTCAATGATTGGAGCTTCAGTCACGTGGCTGGACAAATTCCCGAAGAACAGGAACATGGTTATTTATATTCTGATGTTACGTATCCAAAATAAAATGTCTTTAACGGGAATTCAAAATCAGACCGGCCTTGATTGCTTCCATCCCTTGAACTAAGACATGTTGGTGCTGACTCCGTCGTGAGATTGACAGGTAAGGAGAACACCAGCTGGCATAGGCTCCAGCTTCTTCTTGTCTGTATATGTTATGGATGGATGGATGAGGTCCACCTTAGTGTGAACACAAAAACGTGGTAGAGCCTCCTTGTCGTGAGAGTAGGGAATGAGGACCAGTGATGCCAGTCGACCCTGACCAGGTCAGATGGTGGCTACATGTTTACAGTGATGAGCTGACCCGTGGTATGAAGACAGTGGTCCAAAACGTCCTTGAGCTCTGTCAACTGATTGACTCCAACTCGCAGCTTCTCCCTGGGAACACAATTAAGGCGGCATGAGGCCATACAGTCCACGCAACATGCACTGCAAAAGGTAATATAGCAGACATAATAACAGAATAGAAGCCATTTAACACGTAAATAAGACTCATGATTGTGTGCGTCGCTGTAAATGTGTTCCACGCCAGCCGAGAGGAGGGTGGACAGGAAGGGAAGTCAGGGGTTCAGATTTGAGTTTTATCTTGAGGTGGGTTATGGCCGAACATTCACCGAACATAACTGATCCCCAGTGACCGGTGTAGAACAAACACTAAATACCATCACGACATCTTGTATTTTAGTTCATTTAATCACTACGCTGACTTTAGGCAAAAAAAAAAATTGCTTAAATATGCATGTTTTTGACTAATAATAGGGTGTATTCAAGCATGAATCAGTATGATTTAATATAATATTCATATATTTTTGAAAAAACACAAATTTAATTGGTTCCAGACCCGACCGGCGACTCTAAATTGTCCATAGGTATGAATGTGAGTGTGATTGTTTGTCTATATGTGCCATGTGATTGACTGGCAAAGAGTCCACGGTGTACCCCGCCTCCCGCCCAAAGTCAGCTGGGATAGGCTCCAGCATACCCGCGACCCTAATAAGGATAAGCAGTACAGAAAATGAATGAATGAACTATTAGAGGCCTGTTTACACCTTTACACTTCTATTTTTTTTTGTTTACACCACATTGCACAACTCTTACGCACCGGCTACAGCATCACTGCAAGGACACGAGAGACAATCCGTGCTCACAGCCAAGCTACCAAGCTAACTTTATTTGTCCTAAACTTAAGAAAGTGTTTGAAATGAAGTGGAGAATAAATGGAGTGGAGAAGAAACACAAAGCAAGAAGACAAAAACTTACCACTTCCACACGGAATGGGAGGAGATTTTTTTTTTCCTCTTCACTCCATGTCAAACATGCCATGGATGACTTCATGTAGTATTAAGGTAATGTGATCTAAGGTATTGTTTAATCAGTGTAACACTGCCAATGCCTAGGGAGCGGACATGACTTGTCTTTCAATATTTTTGACTAATAAATAATAGGTCATAGTCAATCATAACAGAGCAATCATTTATTCATTAATTAATTTTCAAAAACGTGCAATACAGCGAGCAATTATTGAACGGCAATGTAGCAAGGGACGGCTATACTTGTTTTGTTTTTTTAAATCACTGAAGCTGTACTTTGTATAATCATTCCACCCTGGAAAAAGAACAATTCAAATAAATTATTAAAAGCTCAAAGTTAATATGAAATGCACGCCCATGATGAGTATATGAAAGCCTATGCCAGCAACCATACACGCTGAAAATCATTTTAGCTGCAAAAAAAGTTTGGGAACCACTGAACTAGTACATGCAGAGAAAACGTGACTTGTTTTCCTTTGACGAAATTCGATGGAATCCCCATGAATTGGTGTCGGCGCTCTAATTGTGTATCTGTTTACATGGGGCCTGTTGGAGAACAGCAGGACCATGCCATTAACGGGGAAGATATTCATGAACGTATTCCACCTGCCATCAGACATACGCACCCTCCTGCCAGAAGAAGATAGGGAATAAAAGGTCGTGTAGTCCTCTTTATGGTCTTGGCAACGGCTGCCCAGCAGCAGAAGGGAGGGAACACGCTGCTTGTTTGCTTCCTTTCTAACTTTACATAATCTTAGGGAGGAGGAGAAGACAGAGTGTGCTGGCTGTTCACAGTTTCCATCCTGCATTTATTTAACCTGATTCTTCCACGTGTCAATTCAACATGAGTCAGTACTTTCATAACCTGTGGTTATTTATAATTCCTTCTACTGTGGGTTTAACAAAATGCTCCACGTTTTCACATTCTAGCAGACACTGAGCACAAGAGACGAGGAAAAGCTTTTTCGCTTCTAAGTGTTCAGAGAGCTCTGAGCATGCCTACAACATGTGCGCACGCACACGCACACGCACGCACAAAGTGTAAGTGTGCAAGGGCCGCTCTCTGTTACACAATAGTCTACATGTGACAGGTATCCACATAACAGTAATGATTGAACACAAAAGGACATGACACTTCAGTAGGATGACGCAACTCATTCAAACGCCGTCTCAAATAGGACGCACTCTGATAGTCACCATGGCGACCATGTCTTGGTCAACACAAGGGATTATTTTCACCCTGTTAACAAAGAAATGGAGCTGCAGAACCATCTCATGTTCAAGCCCATCCATCCATCCATTTTCTATACCGCTTATCCTCATTAGGGTCACGGGGATGCTGGAGCCTATCCCAGCGGGGTACACCGTGGACTGGTCGCAGGGCATATATAGACAAATAAACATTCACACTCACATCTACGGACAATTTAGAGTCACCAATGAAGCTAACATGCATGTTTTTGGAATGTGGGAGGAAACCGGAGTACCCGGAGAAAACCCACACACGCACGGGGAGAACATGCAAACTCCACACAGAGATGCCCAACAGAGATTTGAACCCAGGTCTTCAAGATCTCCTGACTGTGTGGCCAATGTGCTAACCACTCAGCCACCGTGCGGCCCCTTGTTCAAGCCACAGTTTGATAAACATGATCAAGATATCCATCTCTTGGCTTAACGACCTTTGTCATAAAAAATTACATTACAAAATGTTTATTTCACTTCTGTTTGACATAAAACTGCACCTATACAATGTTCACAGCCAAGCTGTTCCTTCAGGTAATGAGTCTTGTAGGCAATGATAAACATATCCATTCAGATAAAATAGGTGGTGCTGGCGTGCAGGGATATGAGGTGCACTCAGTCAGCACACATCTAATGCTAACTGTAGACTTCATTATGTAGGTCCTTAATTAGGTACCTACCCTTACAAAGGAGCTTGGGCTTAGCATGCGTTGATGTTCATGGCTGATGAGTGTCAGTTATGTCACTGTATTGTGCAGTGAGGCACACACAATCGGCAGACTTGATCTCCGCAACAACAGGGTTTTATTGCAGTTTTGAATCCTCTCAGCACGCACAACTATCCCTAATACAAATCCTTTATAAAACAAGGCCTACTGTTTCAGCCATCTCTGAAACCCCAATGTCACGTCCTGTCTGACCCCCCAGAAATGTTAAAAACATATGACACATGATACAAAAAATATATACACAATTCTAATGTTATTATTGTAGTTATTATTGTCATTCTTTGCCTCCCCTCACCACATGTCACTGAGTTTCACCTACCGGAATACTTTTATGATGTTTTTCCTTTGCTGATTGGTTTTGTAAGAACATGTTGTAAGAGGTAAGAGTTTTAACAGGCACCTATAAATACATGTATTATTATTATTATTATTATTATTATTATTATTGTGGCCCGCTACAGGTAAGGTCACATAAGCACATCTCAGTATGATACAGAACTACATCGCTGTAAACTACAACCACAATTCTAAACATACACCAAAAATGAAAAAGAAGATTAACTATACAGTCATCCCTCGGCACGTTGGTTTCAACTCGGCTTTTTCAAAAATGAATTAATAAATTATATTGTTGTTTTGTGGTTGACTAAGGCCTATACATTTGGACAAGGCATTCATAACAACCACACAAGTCTAATTTATGCCTTCAATAGATCATTCATTCATTTTCTATACTGCTTATCCTCATAAGGGTTGCGGGCTTCAACAGATTCTTTTCTCTGATTATGTCTACTATATTGGGTAATATGAGTGTAAATGTGACTATAGGTGTGTTATTTTATGTCTAGAAGGCTTTAATAATGCTAAAACTGGATTTAGAAGGTTGTAAACAGGTTTTCTATGCCCTAATTATGAACATATTTTATTTATAAATATATCAATAATACCAACAATAATAATAAAGACGCTATATATAACTTCTATATAACAATTGTTAATTGTGTTATTTTGTACTAATTTTTATTGAACAATTAATTTCCAATGTATTTGTGTTACTCTAAAACAGGCATCAAATTAAATTTAGGTTTGGGTCAAATAGTCACATAGTACTATTGGACTAAACAGGTCAGGTAACAAAAGGAGGCTCAACATTTTAGATTGTCAATTAAAGTGCTCTCAGAAACTTTGCTAATAAATTAAAACAGTTTTGCAATGTTCTCAGTTCATGTTCTGTTGGTTGTTGAAAAAGGCTAAATAAGTCATTAAAAAACTGCCGTTTGTCATTAAAAGAAATTGCACTCACTCTATTGTTCGCTGGTGTTACCATATCTAACTTATTGTGTGGAGAAATGGGAAAATAACTACAAAAGTACTTCACTCGCATAATGTACTGCAAAAAAGGTCAATTAGGATAATCCATAATGTGGTGTACAGAGAACACACAAATCCATTATTTCAAAAATCACAATTATTAAAATTTGCTCATCTGGTAAATTTTCAAACCGCTAAAATAATGCATGAAGCAAACAACAACCAGTTACAAAATAATACTATACAATTTTTCTCAACAAGAGAAGAGAAATATGATCTTAGGAACAAACTGAATTTAAAACACCTGCCGTATTTGCAAGAACGACACTAAAAACGTTTCGTACTTCGGTATGTGGAATCAAACTATGGAATGGATTAAGTAAAGAAGTAAAACAATGCTCTACAATGAGTGACTTCAAGACACATTACAAGTTGATGTTTAGAAAATACAAGGAAGAAGAGTCCTGAATTCCTGTCATCCAATACTGTACATCCATGTCTACTTCATTCCTTGGAGAGTCTGTTTGACTGTCAATGTTACGTCTAATCACTATCACCTTATCACTAACTTTTCATTCCTAGTGAGCACATTGTCTGTACTACAATTATGTTCTGTTCAATTTGTTGTATTGCACTCATTACTATTATTATTTATTATGATTATCATTAATCAGGACTGCAATATAATCTATGTACTATGATAAGGACATGGACTACTATTTAACACATCGTCACATTACGTCACTTATGCATTTGAAACATACAAACTGCAGGAAGTCTACAAATGTATTGAAATAGGAGAAATCCCACGTGGGTAGGATTCAATAAGCTTTGCTTCTTCCTACTCCTTTTGGACATGAGGAACTGTCAATTGCATGAAGTGATGTATCCAAATGTAATTTATATGCATGTTCAAATAAAAGTAAACCATTACCATTACTAGCGGCACAATGGAGTGGCAACAGTCCCATACAGCCCACCACCACAGTTTCAAAAAATCCAAGGGGAAGCCCTGCAGGCAGTGTGTGGATGTTGCAAATGGGTGTGAATGCTTGTCACTGTATGTTCCCTGTGATTGACTAGAAACCAGCCTAATATGCCTTTTTCCCAAAACGTGTACTCGGGTTGTTTAAACTACATTAGATTTTAGTCGCATTTGATGTCGACACATGTTTGGCTATGAGTAAACACATCACTGGGCAATAAGTAATAAATTGTTTAAACATATTGGTAAAATAGTAGCTGTATTTTTATATACAGTACAATACTATCTTTCCAATCTTGTATGCAGTGATTAAGAAATAATGAAAAAGCAGCCTTTGAGAGTCAGGCAGCTAGCAGCATGAAGAGAGGACACATACTGGTAGGGAAGTAAATAGAGCGCTGGCTAGTTTCCATGGCAGCTGTTGGGTTCAACCTGCAGTCACACATAACACTGCAATTTAGCTACACAACCATACCATGATGGGATGCATGCAACAGATGTTCACAGCATGAAAAGTACCATGCTCTGTTGGGCATGGGGGCGGTTGTTTGTACAAAAACAGACCATTTTACGGTTCTATGACAAGTTTATTTAAATTGGCATGTAAAATGACATTGGGGGGATTTGTCGTTAGCAATATGTTTATTATAGAGGTTGTGTTATGCAGTGGCATGGAACCGTGCTGCCATACACACAGAAGTGTTTCTAATATTCAATTAGCTACTTGTGTGGAGCAACATTTCCAGAAACAGCTCTCAATATGATGCAATATGGATATTGTTAAACTAACGCAAAACCTAACATGATCTTTCTCAAGTTAGTTTGGCTACAGCTCTTGCAGTAGAGTGTACATTTTGAAGTCATATTGATCAAATCACAATACAAAATACAAATGACAAATATTCTGTTCCTGAGGTACTGCATCAAAAAGGGCCATGTTGCAACAGCATGATGCCACACACAATATTCAAATACTATGTATTGTTGATTTTACAAAAAAATACAAACAACTCAAAATGCTTTTGAACTTGTTATATTCAAAAGTAATTTTTAAAAAGGAAAAATAAATTATTAATGAGCGGGAGCAGTTCGCTGCATTTGTTCTTGACAAACATTTGGAAACAATTTTAATGAATTTTAACAGCTAAACAGCTTTAACCTGTTTTTTTCCTGTTCATTTTCTTGTAGTATAGCATTTTTACCAAAAACTTCGTCAGAGTCGCTCATCTCAGCACTTGCCTGCCTCACACACAAGGTTTGATTGGCTGATCTGTGTTACAACACAGCTACCATTAACATTTACTACCATGACCCATCCAGTTTTACCATTTTTATTATTTAAAATTATCGACAACATGAGAAAAAGGGTCCCCAGCCACAAATGGCCCAAGGGCCTCATTTGTGATTACCCTTTTTTACAACCACACTTTACTTTACCCTACAACCACAACTCTTGTTGACTACTTAGCTTGTTAGCATCCTTTGTCGTGAGCCATTGACGGTAATTAAAGAGGAGCAAGAGGGAGAGAGGGAAAAGAGTGAAAAAGTGCAGTTGTAAGTGTAAAAGTGCAGCTGTAACTAATCGATGTGTTACAACAGTCGTTTTTATTGCAACTGTTGATCTGAAATTGCGGAGGTGGACTGTACAGCCTCTGAACCAGTCGTATGCACAGGAAAGGAACATTACCCAATATAGTCAATATAAATCAGAGAAAATAAGCCATTATTATTATATTACTGTAGGTTAACATTGCGAGATAAATAATTATAAAATAATAAAACCACATCATTGGTCTGGGGCATGCTACTATTGACGCCTAGTGCCTTGTGGCCAGTGTAGCCTACAGTTCACTAACTTCTTGTATTGCCTTCAGCTTGACTGTATTTGTAATTTACTTCATCTAGAACATTTTTACGCTTAAAAATGCCTAATTTAGGCCAAGAATACAGTGGCTGACTGTATACTGACTTTTTATTCTTTTGCATGTTTGTCACACTTAAATGTTTTAAAGATATTTCAAAGATAACATAATTGAACACAAAATGCAGTTTTTAAATTAAGGTTTGCGTTATTAAGGGAGGGAAAAAACTCAAAATCTACACGGCCCTGTGTGAAAAAGTGATTGCCCCCCATTGTTAAAAAATAACTTAACTTTGGTTTATCACACCTGAGTTAAATTTCTGTAGCCCCCAGGCCTGATTACCACAGTGAGAGCCATTATCCACAAATGGCAAAAACATGGAACAGTGGTGAACCTTCCCAGGAGTGGCCGGCCACCCAAAATTACCCCAAAGCGCAGAGACAACTCATCTGAGAGTCACAAAAGATCCCTGGGCAACATCTAAAGAACTGCAGGCCTCACTTACCTCAATTAAGGTAAGTGTTCACGACTCCGACTCCACCATAAGAAAGAGACTGGGCAAAAACGGCCTGCATGGCAGACGTAAACCACTATTAGGCAAAAAGAACATTTAAGGCTCGTCTTAATTTTGCTAAAAAACATCTCGATGACTGCCAAGACTTTTGGGAAAATATCTTGTGGACTGACGAGACAAAAGTTGCGAACTTTTTGGAAGGTGCGTGTCCCGTTACATCTGGCGTAAAAGTAACACAGCATTTTATAAAAAGAACATCATAGCAACATTAAAATATGGTGGTGGTAGTGTGATGGTCTGGGGTTGTTTTGCTGCTTCAGGACCTGGAAGGCTTGCTGTGATAGATGGAAGCATGAATGCTACTGTCTACCAAAAAATCCTCAAGGAGAATGTCCGGCCAACCTTTCCGTCAACTCAAGCTAAAGCAATCTTGGGTGCTGCAGCAGGACAATGACCCAAAACACACCAGCAAATCCACCTCTGAATGGCTGAAGAAAAACAAAATGAAGACTTTGGAGAGGCCTAGTCAAAGTCCTGACCTGAATCCCATTGAGATGCTGTGGCATGACCTTAAGAAGGCGGTTCAAGCTAGAAAACCCTCAAATTAAGCTGAATTACAACTATTCTGCAAAGAAGAGTGGGCCAAAATTCCTCCAGAGCGCTTTAAAAGACTTGTTGCAAGTTATGGCAAACGTTTGATTGCAGTTATTGCTGCTAAGGGTGCCCAACCAGTTATTAGCTGCAGGGGCAATTACTTTTTCACAAAGGGCAATGTGGGTTTGGATTTTTTTTTCTCCCTAAATAATAAAAACATTCATTTAAAAATTGCATTTTGTGTTTACTTGTGTTATCTTTGACTAATATTAAAATGTGTTTGAGGATTAGAAACATTTTGTGTGACAAACATGCAAAAGAATAAAAAGTCAGGAAGGGGGCAAATAGTTTTTCACACCACTGTATATGTTCTTTGTCTTGAATTTAGTGAAACATATTTCTACATAAGTATAACTATTATGTTTTTTTGTTTGTTATTTATTTCAAGCAACATGGGATAATAAAAATGCACATATAGATAGAAAACCATTTGGCACAAAAAGGAGTGGGAGACAAGCTGATTCACACCCACCCCCTATTCGTAACACCAAAGCCAGTTATTTCCCACAATATGCAGCGACACATTAAAAAGATATTACATCACATGTACAATATGCATTATTTTTAATGCATATTGCATTGTTATTAATGCGTTATACCTTAACATAAACCTTAACAAACCTAATATATCAATCATGTATTATTGCAAATTCTTGCATTTACTGTATAGGATATATAATTTTTTAAGCATACAAGAAAAGTTTGATTATTATATATAGATGTATAATCGTCATAAGTTTTGATGGTAATAATAATTTATTTCAATAGAACATGTTGTGCATTAAGAGAAGCCAAGAGCTTTGCGGACCTGTTGCCAGAGTGGGGCTGTGCTCTAGCAATTCTGCCACTTTTGGCCAAGTGTCGTATGTTGTGCATTAAAAGAGACAAGATTTTGGAGGTCTGCTGCGAAAAGGTGGATGATCTCCTGCAACAGAACCTACACTTGTCTGCCCTAATCTGTTGATGTTTTTGTATGAGAAAACATACAAAAACAAAGTTACAGTCCCCTCCAAAAGTATCGGAATGGCAGGGTAAATTCCTTTGTTTTTGTTGTATACTGAAGATGCTTGGGTTTCAGATCAAAAGATGAGTATGAGACAAAAGTTCAGAATTCCTGTTTTTATTTGGTGGTATTTACATTTAGATGTGTTAAACAACTCAGGACAGAGCACCTTTTATTTAAACCCACCCACTTTTCAAGTGAGCAACTTGACTTGGAACCGACATTATTAAATTAACTTAAAATTATCTTTCTGTGAACCCAAACATTTTCAGTATACAACAAAAACAATAGTATATTTCAGTATGCATATCCTTCCATGTATTAAATTATTACCATCATTACTTTTATCTCTGTTTCAGATCAATTTACAGTAGTCTAAGATCCTGAATCAGGATTTACAGTAGGTTGTTATAAATGAATATAATAATGACAATAATGATAATGGTTACAGCCATAATCAAGCAGGTACATCCATCCATTTTATGCTTCCAAATAGGAGAAGATCATGTATAAGTAATATATGTACATACGTATGTATATGTGTATGTGTGATCCGAGGTGTATCATTGTATCATTGCTTCCAATGGTAATGGCTTAATTAATATAATACACTGCAATTTGGTCTTGATGCATTTTTTTTGACGGACGCACTTACAGTCCGCAAAATACAGAAATAGTTCTGGCGCCATAATCTGCCAGTCAGAGACCTAGACCTAAAAGACGTTCAGTTCAAGTAGGTTAGGTAAACTGTGAGTTATTAAAGATGATAAGCCAAATAAAGCTGTCCACAATACTCTGGTTATAGAGGATAAGTTTGTGTATGTGTCTTAGACCAGCAGAGATAATCTCACAGCATCTAAATGTAAGTGTGCCAAAGGAGGTAAGGTGAAAGTTTCCAAGGAGTCCAAACTTCAGCCCCTAGAATTGGATCCTTGGCAGGCTGAAGACAAATTGCAACTGTTTCAACAGCTCTTGCCATAAGATGACGCCACAGTGGGTTTCAAAAGGACAAAAGAAATACAGGATCCACATTACTGTGTTAGGTGGTAAAAATTGTTTGAGAATGTTGGCCTGGACACACAGCAGTCTCTTAGTGATTTTAAGATAAGCAACAGTTCAAACACTCAATAAACATGCCAGGGCATGCAGCAACAACAATGACAGAAATACGAGAGAGCTGGAGCGCCGATGAAAGCGGAGTTTAAGGCTTTTGTCAGGTTAATATGTTAGTACACACTTACAACAATGGGTACCCCTGCACATTCTAATGAGATCAAACACCAAAGCTCTATCAATCAAACCTTTATAAAAGATAATGCAGCTCCGTTTAGTGTATTGTGTTGACTTTCACTTTCTTATTATCGCAAGAACCAACAATAGCCCGTAAAAGGTGAGTTCAACTGACAGCTCACATGCTAAGCCTATCTTTGCCAGCGTGTGTCATTTCTGACATAGGTAAAAAATTATGTGAATACTGTCAAATAATTATGTGGAAATAAATTTTCAAGAAGAAAGTAGAAATTAAAAAAACAAAAAAACAAAAACAACATTACAAAAAAGATAAAACTGCTGTAAATTTGTAAGAATAAGCTTCTATAATTACAAGCAAAAATAATGTCATTTTAGTAGCATAGGGTTAAAATTTAAAGAAAATTTTTTTATTTTTAAAAGTTGTAATGTTGGCCGCGCGGTGGATGAATGGGTAGCATGTTGGCCTCACAGTCAGGAGGTTCTGGGTTCAAATCTCCGTTGGGCATCTCTGTGTGTAGTTTGTATGTTCTCCACGTGCGTGCGTGGGTTTTCTCCGGGTAGTCCGGTTTCCTCCCACATTCCAAAAACATGCATGTTAGGTTAATTGGCGACTCTAAATTGTCCATAGGTATGAATGTGAGTGTGACTGGTTGTATGTCTTTGTTTGTTAATATGTGCCCTGCGATTGACTGGCGACCAGTCCAGGGTGTACCCCGCCTCCTGCCAAAAGTCAGCTGGGATAGGCTCCAGCATACCCACAACCCTAATGAGGATAAGCGGTATAGAAAATGAATGAAGTTGTAACTTTATAAAAAACAGACAACAAATTAGTTGTAAATTCTGGAAATTAAGTTAAGAAAAAAAGTTACAATATTATGGGAGTAAAGTCGTAATATTTTAAATATTTCAAAAAGCACATTTACAAAGATTATATAAGAATAATGTTGAAATATTTGAAAAAGCAACCCCCCNNCCCCCCCCCCCCACACACACACACAAAAAGCATCAAATATGTGAAAATAAGCAAATACCAAAGTTCATACTAATATTACGCTTTTTTACCTACATCACAAAGCTGAGATGCATTTTTTTCTTGAAATATTTTTACAAAGTATCAAAGTGGCCCTTGCATCTTTTCATTTATCTGCCTGTGGCCCTTGGTGGAAAAGGTTTGGATGTCCCTGGTCTAGATGCATTCACGAACTTGGCGGCGAGTCAGATGTTTCATATTCTTTATAAAAACGCACACTCCCCATACTTCGCTGTATGAAAAATCCCTGCGCTTAACAAAAGGAGCCAACAAAGAAGCTGAAGAGCATGCGGCTCCAGAGCCGCGGGTTGCCGACCCCTGGTCTAGATGCACTGTTGTTTTCACTGCACATACTTTGTCACCTTCTCAGCAGATGCAGTGACGCATACATTATCTAGCATAGCAATCAATTCAGCACTGATGACAACAAATATGAACTGGTCACTTGTAAATGAATGTGAACATTACTGCTTAATGATCGGATTTTGTCAACAAATTTGATTTGTAATAGTGAACAAGACATACACAGCCTCTCTCAGGATCCAATATTAGTGACATCTGACCTCACAAATGTTTTTTTGGCTGTATGGACAACTTATCTTACTGTAGATGCAATTTCCAGATGTCCCAATACTTTTGGCCATAAAGTGTACTGTGTCGTACCTGTAGTCTTGCTGTGAGAAACAATCCAGTAGGTCTGTGTTTGCCAGCCTGCAATCCACATCAACAATCTGAAACAGCACAAAAAAACTAAGCACAAAAACCACAGTAAGAGAAAAACAATACATTTTTAATTACTAAAAATGACTACGTGATGTGAATAGGCACTAACCTTGTTGGATCTGATAATACTGAGAAGCACCTGCATGTCTTGTAAACCAGAAGATGAGGACAGAATACTGAAAAACAGAAGACATTGCGATTGATTGACCCAGTTTGGGGTGTATCCCTTTCACCCGAGGTCAGCTGGATTGGCCTGAGCTTACCCATGGTTCTAATGAGAACAAGCGGTATAGAAAATGGATGGACATGGACTATGCAGAGCTAAGACACTATTCAAATCATCATCTCAGTACAAATGATACCAGTGCCTAAGTCAGAAACCAATTATGCTTCTAAAAAAGGACGAGGCTGCATTTCCTATTACATCTTTGATACTAATCATTAGATTAAGTGGAGAAACAGAGAGAATTGATCTTTCATATCAAATGTAGGTCATGTCTATGAAAACTGTTTATTATCTTTCAATCATCAAACTATTAAACAGGTAGGTAGAATATGGTAATATAATTAGTAAATAAAAAAGAGTGAGCTAAACAGGTTGTACTGGAGGAATCAAAGATGAGCTCAAACAAGTGATGATACGTCTGGCTGTCTCCTAAGCAACTGTACCTCAGCACCTCCATGGATACATAATACACAAGTATAAATAGTGAAAAGAGCTGAAGGAACAATAGTAGTATATACTATGTGCTGCAGACATTGTGAAAAAGAATGTCAGCGAGACAAATACACATGTTGTGCACAGAAACAATCTTTAACTTTTGAAGAAAAGACAAAAAACAGAGCAGACTTGCAACAGAACATGATGTCATCAACATAGTGTGCACAACTAAGCGACTTTACAAATTGACTCATTCTAGCACAGGGGTCTTAAATTCAGTTTACTTGGGGGCTGCTGGAGGCAGGACCTGGGTGGGGCTGGGCCACGTAAACTATTGGGTGGGAATCAACACGATAAGGTATGAAACGGTACGATACGCAATGCATGGCTCACAATAATATCTTGATACGGTGATAGGGTTTCAGTTTTTTAGTCGGCGCACTCAGTCCTTGGCAATGTAAAACTTACCTCACTGGATGAATTTCCTATGCAATTTTTAAAATCTTATTTACACAACATCATGTGATTTCTGTATCTGTATGGTCATATGTATAAAATTCTCCCCTGCTCTCTGCATCAGCAGAAGCAACGTCCACAATAGTTCACATTTCTATTGAAATAAGTGTGACTTTGTGGATTATGTTGCGAGAGTTTCTATTGATTTCACTCTGTGCATCTGTCTCAACACCAGGGTGCATTGGTTCTATAGTAGAATAAACACAGTGAGTTTATCCTCCGTCATTGAACTTCTTTGTCTCAGTTGCAATGTTACACCCCATTAAACATAACGTGTGTATTTCACACACAATGTTGCTAAAAGCGACTCAAGGAAGTGTATATGCAAATGAGCTGACGTCTGCATTGACACACAATGTGAATTGCAGTATTAGTATTCAGTATTTCTGGGTTTCTTCTTCATTTTTTTTGTCAACATTCAGACAAAAAACAAATTAACACTGATTCAAAATCATAAATATTGTGATTTATGGTGATTATTCTTTAAGTGCAATTTTTGCTAAAAGAGACTAAATCCAATTAATTTTACTGAAAAGCTCTAGATGTTTCAATTGCAATGTTAAATACTCTTTCAGAAATTGAAGTTGCTATGCCATATATTATCATTACATTACTGAAAAACACGATCTCAAAATAATGTTGACAATAATACAATTTATTGGAAATTTGTGGGCCAATTATCATCCAGCAAAATTTGTTATTATGACAGGCCTAATTATGTTTGCAGTATATTTTCTGGCCATGGCTATGGTTTGAAATCACTGTAGTCATGACCCTTGAAGTAACTGCACTGTCGCTGGTACACCTGTGAACACTGTCATTCACCGGTACCCCTTTCAAGTAAATCACCCATTTGGTTTGCTTGCTTGTTACTCCTCACGAACCTCAGCACTAACACAAACCCACATGCACATGTCCAGGCTGGCAAAATTATCGAGTTCGTTTTTATTTATCGTGCGGTTAATTGATTATTGTGACAGGCCTGTTTTCATGTATTCTTATTACTCCAAAATATGCATCTAACTAAATTCAGGTGTGAGTCAAATAACATAAAAATAGCTTCTTATGGTCAGCTAATTGCTAGAGACCACAGCTGCCCAAGGGGCACGTTCAAGACCAGATGGGAAAGTTTCCACGCTACACATGGCATAACAATATTGAAGTGTATTATGGTCTGCGGGACTATGGGAAAGGTGATAAGACACAGTGAGAAGGTCAAGCTGATTAGAAAGTATCCAAAATCACGTCTGAAAGCTGTGAGTGGGATTGAGACACCAATGCAAGGACAAGGGTATGGGGATGGTGGTGGTTTACGGACTGGCCAAGGACCAAGGAAGAAAACACAAAAACACACTTGTGAAGGCATGAGAAAAGCTTAGTCCTATCTATGCAAACAAGTTACTTTTTTGAAAATAGAGGTTTGACTGCACTATCTGAGCCAAATCTCCTTCAAATATGTATTGTCAATGCAAGTCTGACAAACAATGCCTACCTAACTCAAGACATAGCTGTAGGACTATAACTGGTGAGCAGGAGTAAGAATCAGTGAAAGTCGGGAGTAAATACCTGATGAAGGCTTGCAGCAGCTGTGTGACCAAGGAGCACATTTCACTCAGATATGCAACAGTGTCCTGTGGTGGTAGAGAATCTCCGACTGGCAAAGAACTCTGTCTGGTGTGAGGGTCAAAAGCCAAAGCTTTGAAGACTTCTAAACTGGAATGAATGATAAAACATCGACTTATTATAGAGTATGTCGACGTCCATCTTTTTTTACTTCCCAGACAGTGCATTGGGTAGGTTTATTATTGTTGTGTGTCAGATATGGGTTCACTTAAGTTCTTTTGGCACTGTGGGTAGAGGTAGCTGTCTGGATTGCTACATGTGAAAAGCTACTTAAACCGTCAGAAGATTGTCTCAGACTGACTTGACTACTTTGTTGTCAACACTTTGGGAGCATCTGGTGGGCCCCATTCAAACGCCTGGCGGGCCAGATGTGGCCCCCAGGCCGTAGTTTGCCCACCCCTGCTGTAACTACTTAGTATGCTCACCTTATTTGATAAATGTTCGACCAGATATTTTCAAACATGGCCCAGACTTCTTGGTGGGGGACATGAGAGGCTGTGGGTTGTTCAGCATCGTCATCCTCATTCATTACAACATCACTGACCACGGATGTGTATGGTATTGATTCAGCCTAAACGAAAGACAATGAATTAGGACAGCTGGTTTCTTGGTTATCAAAACAGGACAAGCAATTCCTGCATCAAGCGGACCTTATGTCGTAGCTTGCTGACAATATTGTCAATTGTAGTAACGGCGTTTGGCACAAGGTTTGAACATTTCTGAAATTCCTTCACAAACTCCTTAGCTTCTTGGAGTGTCATCAGTGTTGAATTACGGTCCCTTGATTGACCTGAAGAAATACATATATACAAAAACAGATCATAAGGTGTCATCCACACGGATAGGCAACAATCAACGTGTGCTTAAATTTTGTTTAAAGTCAATGCGACATAAATACCAAGCATGAGAAAATGATGCAAGTTAAAGAGGCGTTTTATTCGATGATGTTTTGTAATTATGAGTGCTGTATATACAGACAGCTGTATATGTCATTAAGAGTCTGATTTAAAAAGTTGTATATGGTAGATTTGTCACTGTTTTGGCAGTTTTTAAAAACATACTTTTTAGTTACACATAGTGTTGAATTGATTCAATACATGAAATGCGGCTCAAAAAATGAAAAAATATACATCGGTTGCTACATAAAATGGATGGTACAGTACATCACACCACAAAACATGTTATAAAGATGTGCAGGTGTACCTAATTTTGCGGCTAGTGCTAACCTTGTTTGTGTAACCAGCTAAAATGAAACAAGGTCTACATAGTTTAGCTGTGACTATAAGGTGGATGTCATCACATTCTTTACTTTTCCATTAAAAGCAGTTTCTCTTCTCCACTATTTTGCTTTTCTCTGACTGTCATGGCAGATAACCAAGCTGCATGGATGTTCACAAAAGTGCCGGTGCTTCAAGGAAGGATATGCTGAAGGCGGAGACTTTAATGACTATTAAATTTTGTGGTTGGAATAAAATCCATTGTGGATGTAGTCTGATACACATCACCACACAGATGAACTGTAAGAGAGCACGAGAGGCTAAAGCACCTAATGCCTCGTGACTAAGGGTAATGTAATCTGATAGAGTAAAGGGATTAAAAGTCAGAATAAGAAGTGGTACAGAGGATGACTCAGCAGTATACTGACACATATTAGTGTGTACTGTTCTAGCAGATGACCTAATTCTGTCTGTAGTTCCGGGGAGATCTAGTGCAGTGCAGGGCAAAAAAAAAAAAAAAACTCAATTCCCACTGGACTAAGGATTTTTAGCAGAGAATGACTCAGAGGCTTGCCTTCTGCTCACTCTGTAGGCAGTGAGATGTGTGTTTGCATGAAAACACTACTTCACTTCTACTTGGTGAATATAGCAGGTGGAACAAATGCTGGAGTAGTTATCAGAAAAATAATGTAATACAGTAATATATTATTTGAAAGTAAATTACGTTGAAATACAATGTATATTATTACATTTATATGTAAGATATATGTCATAAGACATCCAATTAACCAGAAGAGACAATACACAAGATTGGTTCCATGAGAACGAGACAAAATGCTCACTTTTCAAAGAGCAGCATTTATTTCTTTTTTCTGCAATTTATTAATCTACAATCTCTGTGAACGCATATCCTTTTGCGCTGTTCTGTTTGTGCTGACCAGTGTTGATTGTTGGTGTGTAGCTTTTTTTTCCCCCCAGATTGGAAAACTGGTTTGGCTGGATATATTCAGGTGGGCAAGTTAGTTTTGTTTATGTTGCCCCTATTTCAAACAAATTCTTCACTCTGGCTCACTGTGTCTAGGTGCTGAACTAGTGTACACAAACACGCATGGACACAGAGATTCACGGCCACCTTATGAAGGATAATGATGAGATATAGTAAGTCATCATAAGAGTTTTCACATGTAAAAGCCTTAAAAAAAAATACATAACTTCTTCCACTTAAGAACTCTACCAATGTCCATACCTTTTTTAAAGAAGTCGATGAGATTTAAAACTGTTTGCAGCTTTGGACGTGGGACAATGAAGCCAAATACTGCCCTCCAGTGCTTTTTAAAACAATGCAGGAAGTCTAGAAAAGTCCAAGGTGGCTTCAGGTAGACAATCTATTGAAAGAAGAAAAAAAAATGTTTGAAAACCATTTTGGTACAGATGTGTGAAACAATACTCAAACATTGATCTGAGATCATATGGCACAACACATTGGTAAATCAATCTTACCTCTTGCCACAAATCATCAAAAGCGGCTTTCATCTCTTTCTCAAGCACATTGGACAGCACCTCCTGCAAGCAATCTTCAAACTCAAAAACACATCTGTTAATTTTTTCCTCCTCTTCTTTTTCCAGACTCTGGCTTTTACCATCTGTAATTACAGTGGTGTGAAAAAGTGTTTGTCATCTTCCCGAATTCTTTCTGTTTTGCATGTTTGTCACTCTTAAATCTTATCAAATCAAATAAATTTAAATTTTAGTTGATGACAACACAACTAAACACAAAATCCATTACTCCCCCACCCACCTGGTTTAAACTTCTTTTGAGTAATTGAAATCTATGTATTCATCTTTACTGTAGATTTAACTCAAAACTGAAACCAGCAAAAAACAAAAAAAAAACAGCAGTGATGCAGTGTATGTAAGAGTCAACTTGTATCCCGAGTATGACAAATTCATACATGTTGGCAGGTCTGCACTAATATCGAAATTCCTCCCTGCCTGTCATGCCCCTCCTGACAGCCTACTAGAACAAAAAGTAGAGAAAACATTAAGCTCGTCTGACTCCACTGTTATAACTGCCACTCTTCAGTTTTCCAAAATTGTGTCTAGGGGAAGCCCTGTCCATTCATCCTCATGATTATGAGGTCAAAAGGTCCTAAAGGTGTTTAATGGGCTTAAGGATAGGGCTGTGTACTTCTTCCACTACAAGCATGCTATTATTGACCATGCTTTGTGCAATGAGGTAACAGTCTTACTGAAACAGAAAAGGGCCTTCCCTAAAGGGTTTCCATTCCATTCCATTCCATTCCATTCCATTTTCTTCCGCTTATCCGGGTCCGGGTCGCGGGGGGCAGCAGTTTCAGTAGGTTAGTCCAGACTTCCTGGTCTCCCGCGACCTCTTCCAGCGCCACCGGGAGGACACCAAGGCGTTCCCAGGGCAGCTGTGAGACATAGTCCCTCCAGCGTGTCCTAAGTCTTCCCCGGGGCCTTCTCCCGGCTGGGAATGCCCAAAACACCTCACCAGGGAGGCGACAGGGAGGCATCCGGAAAAGATGCCCGAGCCACCTCAACTGGCTCCTCTAGATATGAAGGAGCAGAGGCTCTACTCTGAGCTCCACACGGATGGCCGAGCTCCTCACCCTATCTCTTAGGGTGAGTCCCGCCACCCTACGAAGGAAACTCATTTTCGCCGCTTGTATCCGCGATCTCATTCTTTCGGTCATGACCCATAACTCATGACCATAGGTGAGGGTGGGAACGTAGATCGATCGGTAAACAGAGAGCTTTGCCTTCCGGCTCAGCTCTCTCTTCACCACGATGGTCCGGTACAGCGACCGCATTACTGCGGACGCTGTACCAATCCGTCTGTCGATCTCACACTCCAACCAAAGGGTTTCTTGATAATTCAAAACAATGACTATAGAGCACATGTATGGAATTGTGGTAATGGCTCAAATGGAAAATGTGTTTCTTATTTGTGCCATATTTGTCATCAGAACATTTAATGGACAGACAGAAGAGGTTATGCAGGCAAAACAGTCAAATATGGAATGTGTATTGGTGGGAATGCCAGCTTATTTCCTGTTCTTCATAGGGGATGCTGTCTCACCTTTCTCTGTAAGACCCGAAGAAAGACTTGTTCTTTCTTGAGTGCGGGGTAGTGTTGGTGTACAGCTGCTTCCCGACTTTGCTGAAGACATTGCGATGTCAATTTGAGGAACCCCCTGCAGTACAGTGTTTTCTAGGTGGTTAAGGTCGTGTCTTCTTGATTTCTCAACCTCCTCCTCCAGGTCGGTCTTACTCAGGGCCTTGACGCCACTTAGGACAGCCTTACTGCATAGATTTTTATCATTTCTACAGCGGAAAAATAAAGTGTTGCATGTTAAACAAAGGGCCCTGCCCCTAATGTGGATAATGGCACAGAAAATGTATGGGTGGATGGATGGATGTTAAACAAGTGTTTTCAGTTCGGTGAAACCCCTGAATTTGATTGCCTCTCAGGATGCACAATCCAGTTGAACCAAAGTTTTTCATACACTTCTAAGGTCATATAACAGGACTGGACTTTGAACACACACACAGGACTGGACCTCGAACTTAATTATGTATTGTATTATTATGTATTAAAATTACTTATTATTTATGTATTATTGCACTACAAATTGGAAGTGAACAATGATGTATTATTTATTTATCCTTCTATTCTATTTTATTATCTTTCTCTTCTTATCTTTCCCATCTTCCTGTAACTGTGTTATTCTGTGATCAAATGATTAAGTTAATTATAACATTTTTGGAGAACTGCATAAAACCTACATTTATCCTGGAGATGAATAAAGTATCTATCTATATAAAGTAGGTTGTTCCACTGCGAGAAACTGGATGATCATTGAATATACAGTAGTAATCAAAATAATAGCACTCCAAACCAATTTAAGTACAGTTAATACTATATTTTTTATTGCTACACGGCAAACAAGTTACCAATAGGTGCGATAAATTCTCAGAAAACAAACAAGACGCAGCATTCATGATAAGCATGCTCTTAAGGCTGTGCAATTGGTCAATTTGTTGAAAGGCGTGTGTTCAAAAAAATAGCAGCGTGGCATTCAATCAGTAATCAAATTTATGAAAAAAGAGTGAATCAGGTGGCCCCTATTTAAGGATGAAACCAGCATTTGTTGAACATCTCTGAAAGCCTGAAGAAAATGGGGAAGAACAGCATATTTACATTAAAAAGTTGATTGGACAGGGGAAAACTTATGAAGAGGTGCAAAAAAATGTTGGCTGTTCAGCTAAAATGATCTCTAATGCCTTAAAATGGAGAGCAACACCAGAAACACGGGGCAGAAAACAGAAGACTACTATCAAAATGGAACAAAGAATAACCAGAATGACGAATGCTCAGCCAATGATCAGCTCCAGGATGATCAAAGACAGTCTGGAGTTACCTGCAAGTACTGTGACAGAAGATGTCTGTGTGAAGCTATTTACAAAAATCCAGCATAAAGTCCCTCTGGTAAAAAAAAAGGCATGTGCAAAAAAGGTTACCATTTGCCAAAGAACACAACTGGCCTAAAGAGAAATGGAGGAACATTTTGTGGACTGATGAGAGTAAAATTGTTATTTTTGGGTCTAAGGGACTATTTGTGAGACAACCCCCAAACTCTGAATTTAAGCCACAGTACACAGTAATGACAGTATAGCATGGCAGTGCAAGCATCATGATATGGGCATGTTTCTCCTACTATGGTATTGAGCCTGTCTATTGCATATCAGGGATCCTGGATCAGTTTACATGTCAAAATACTAGACGAGGTCACGTTGCCTTACGCTGAAGAAAACATGCCCTTGAAATGGGTATTTCAACAAGACAAGACTCTGGGGCACTATGGGGCAGTGGGCTGGGCCAGACTCTCGGCTTCTACATGACGATTGGAAGATCTGTGTGAGGCAGAATCCCGTTTTGATTGACATGAAATCTTAAACATCTACAAACACTACTGGAGCATTTTCCAATGTTTTGATTCCGTTGTACTGCACTGATTCAAAGATTTTATCAATCTACAGCAACTTTGTCTATATTAAAAACGACTACCAACGGAGGGTAGAATTAACATAAAAAATAAATAAACACATTTTTTAATTTAGGCCAGAAAAAAAAAGGCTTCATCTCCTTGAATGACCAGCAGCCGCTACTCATGACACTTCAGGTGAGTGACCACTCAAGCATGGGCGTCCAAAGTAAAGCCAAGAAGCCATTTTTTCTGGCTTGTTTTTTTTTTTATTGGCCCTCAGCATATTCTAAAAATTAAATAAATTAATTAATGAGATATTAGATATTACACTAATTTGCTTTGTCTTTTATTCCTACCTCTGAAACTTAATATTCTTTCCACATCATAACTCTCAGAAGAGGGGAAATTATAGCAGAGAAAGAAACAAAATATATATCCCTTTTCCTGTCATGACCCAAAACATGCTTAGATATAGGATTCCTCAACCAATTATTTGCCTTTGACAGTGTCTGGCCTTTTATTCACCCCAACTGGAACAATCTGCCTGAAGCCGCTCACAGTCACATGCATGCATGCATATTATCTGCAGAGCACACAGGCTGCAGAAGCAGTAGTGTAACACTTGGGGGAAGGGAAACTCACGTGCACAGGATGAGAGCACTGCCTGGGTACAGACTTTGGTACTGTAGGCAGCACTGCAGCACTTTGTCATCATTATTCTCAGCCATCAGACTATCTGAGGACAATGACACCCACAAAATGACAGGAGACAAAGAGACAGACAAAAAAAAAAACATTTGATCAAATACACTGGCAAACATTTAATGTAATTTGCAACACTGCACAAGTATTATAAACTAAACGAATGGATCTGGGTTGCAGTGTGAGTAAAAAATAAGATTTGGGTGTCAGTTTATGAGTTGCTATGCTCCCATATATACACCTAACCAAAAAAAAGACCATTTAAAAAATTTGCAAAAATGAGCATTTTGCACGGTTGGATCAAAACATTTTCAACAGAGCTTTAAAACACAAAAAGGAGAAACTAGCACAAAAAAAAACATTTTGAGCAGGCAATTTATTTAAGACTAGTTCACTAAAATAGGCTGTTTATCAGCTGATCAACAGTTTAAAACCATAACTCAATATCGCCAGAAACCCCCCACAAAACAGGAAAAGACAGCACGTAGAATAGTCACAGTAAATTATATTTATTTATTTTCAAGTAATAATCTAGTTATCAGACATACATACATGACAAAGTGTAATAAAGTATTAACATGTAATTGGCATACAACAGTATAATTTTAAAAAATACAAGACATAAAAGATTTTACTACACACTCACTGTTACTTTCAGCTGCCTGCTGCATTGATTGGCCCCAAAGGTATCGTTCCTTGCTTTTCAGGGAGTTGTAAATGTAGGAAATGGCAGGACAGGCCAAATGTGCCACAGATCCTGTGAGACCTTTGCCCTTTTTTAGAGAATCCAGCTCTTGAAGGACCACCCAGGGAATCAGGACAATTGGTAACCCCAATGCTACAAGCACATAACACACAGACAAAATATGTAAAACAACATGCAAAATTCATTATTTGTAGGTGTACTATAGCTTTCATACCAAAACCCAGATGTTATGGGTTTTCATGAAACATATTTTGATCGTCAATAAATAGCAGTTATGGGGTCTTTGTTTCCAAGCAAATAAATGTGATGTAAGAAGCATACTGTACTTTCAGGAGTAAATGGCAAGACTATGAGTTATGAAAACTACCTCCAAGGCCATGATATCTCATCTTTTTCACATAATCCAAGTGACTGAGGAGGATGTTGGTGTCCAGAACAAGGATTACATCTTGCTGAGCAGGTTGTTTGTCTGTAGAAATACATATTTTTCAGATGACATCACATTGCTATTTTATATACATTTAATAACAATTGAATCCAAATTTGTTTGGTAATTTTAAAAACAGTTTATTTTCTATGTTTGTTGTATTAAGGCTTAATTTAAGTTTAATAGTTTTATTAAATATTTGAATACATGTTAATAATAAATACACCTGGACTAATACAGGTGTATACTTACATACAATAAGCATATATTTGAAAAAATAATTATATTATTCTATAAAACACAGTAATAGACAAACACACAATCAAACACAATGTAAGGTGTTTTCAAAATGTATTATTGTGTACAATTGCTCCAGACCAGACAGTAACAAGTGAATTTCCGCAAAGTAGGATCCCTTATTTATAAATGTAATATTTCCAAATTAGAACACACAAAACCTGTTGACGACCTTCTAAATAAGGTTTAAACATTATTAAAGACCTCTAGGCATGAAGTAACTCCCCTGCAGTGTTCCCTCACGACATCGCAGTTCACTTTTATTTTTTGCAGAATTGTTTGTGCTTTTTTTTTTTTTTTTACCGGAATGAACATGCATTTTGTTCTGCATCTTTGGCTAAAGGAGAACACATGTGTTGTGTCTGCGTACCGATTGGCTAAGAGAGAACCACACATTTGGTTCTGCATCCTGATTGGCTGCGGGACTGTAGACCATTGTCAATCTCTTCCGCGTCTTTCTGTGCAGTACAGAATTCGTTCGATTTGCTAAATGTACAAATAGTCTGCACCGTTAGGCGCACCCGCGGCCGCACCCAAAAGGCAGAGCAGAATGTTAATCATCGCACACAAAGTTGGACTTCTGGACATGCAGAAGGAACGTAGGAGTTGCGCAGCGGTCGGGCGCCATCACTGTGTTAATTCTGTTTCAAACCTAAATAATTTCACACTGGGCCTCTGGCATTCGCCTTAGAAACCATCACTTTTGTGCCTTCATTTATATTTGTGTTTGCTCCTTTGCAGTCTGCACTCGCTAGCAGCCCCGACTCCACCCTCTGGCAGGCCTACTCAGCCCCCAACATTGCTTCTTGTCCACACATCCGCAACACATTTAGTACAACGCACACAAGCACAAGTTTGATTTAGGTTATATTATATTGACTACATTTAGTAATATGAAGGCCAGAGTGATTATATGGGGTGGTTTTTCATGTCTAGAGGGCTCTAATAATGTTGAACTCGTATTTGAAAGCTCCTCAACAGGTTGTCTATGCCACAACTACAAAACTATTCAATTTATAAACAACAATTCCCACTTCTCACATTCGAGTTAGGTACTAATTAGCCGCGATATACGAGGGATTAGCGTACATCATCCCAGTCTCGTGTGCATCCATTTTAACTTTAAAAGTTTGCAATGTAGTAAGTGTTTGTGTGGTATTGTGATGTTTAAGTCCAGTATCTCAGAGTCCCCACAAAAACCAAACAACTCACATAGAGTATATGTGGTGCTCTCTTCTGGGGGGTCAATGTCCATACAGGTGAGCTCTCCATAGCTTTGCATTACATCCACGTCCAACCTCCTCTCAGACCGGGCAAGGTGAAGCTCTTCCGCCACTTGCATCTAGAGTCCAACATATTTTAACAAGGCAAAAAAAAAAAAAAAAAAAACAATGAAGCCTCCGTGCTATTAAAAAAAAAAACACATTATTGTTGCATCTCACCTGGTCACTCTGCTGCTCAGCGATTGGATCACTATTATTTCGGGGGACACTTGACAAAGATGGACTCTTGTCCTTGCTTTCAAATGTAAAACTTGGAGAACCCACAAAGCAAGGAGTGTGTTTCAGGTTGTTTTCTGAGGTCTCTGAGAAAGAGGGCTCAGTCCTACATGTGTCAGTTGTGCGGGTAGAGGTAGCATCACTCCTCTCATCTATGTTTGTATTCACGGGTGCTGACTGAACCCTCTTTGGTATCCTAAATGTTGGACGTACAGGGATCAATTTTAGCTGTGCATTTGATGCATTTGCAATTTTAAAGGACACTTTGGGTATGGTTGGAATAGAAGATGTTTGACTGGTAGAGTCAATGGATGCTTTTACATCTTTATCAAAGCTTTCTTTTTCCTTAAGCAGCAATTTCTGGCTTTTCTGGCAGGTGTATTTGACCAGTTCTGTTTCCTTGTCTCTTTTAAAGTCCTTAGAGTGAGAAGAGGTCCGGCTTGGTTCCTCTGCCTCTTTTGTTGTGCAGTCATCTCTAACCTTATATAGTTCCAAATCTTTACATTTACTCTTCAGCAATTCCAGGCATTGTTTCCTTTTCTCCTCCGAAACAACACCGGGACTGGTTCGCCTCTTTTTTGATCTGGGGGGGCTTATCTGGCGAGATTTAGCATCCGAACTACACTTAGAGTCTGTTTTTTCTTTTCTCCGATGATCTGTGTCTACATTACGGACGCTCTTGACTCTTGAGAGTCGCCTTTCTTTTATTTGACTCCCACTGGCAACCTTATCTTTCCCTGAAACAATAGGCTCCGCTTTACGGGAGTGGTCTTTGTGGATCGGTGTAGAGGCGCTATTTGTCTTTGAGTTGGACACAAATGTCTTGGAGCTGTGTCTCTTATCTGTTTCTTGTCTTGCAGGCAGTTTGTATGCGGCCTTTTTGATTTGGCGACTTTCAGGAAGAGAAGCATGTTCTCCGTCTTTTGTGGAACTGCTTTGAGTGGAAGAGGAAAGGCAACACTACAGTCAACAGTGGTTTTCAGATCAATATTGTGACACATCTGTCATTCAGCCAACACACTCAATCAACCTGGAGCGCCTGTTTGCATCTTTCTTCCTCTTGGATCTGTCCCTCCTACAGCGCTCGTTGGGTGTCTGAAACAGGACAAAATAACTATAACAAAATAACTATCACATTTCAGATTCACTTCAGCCAGTGATGCAGCAGATGAACTGCATCCAGTAAGGCATTAATCAAATGCACGTTTTACCTCCTCCTCTCTGGGTGACTTCTTGTGCCTCCTCTTTCTTTCAGACATTTTTTCTGCAGATCTCATTTCGAGAACAGAAACGAGCGGGTCAGTCCAAAAACACCCATTGCAGTAATATGAGAGTTATGCTTAGATGAGAGTTTTGCTAACATGAGAGTTATGCTAACATGAGAGTTATGCTAACATGAGAGTTGTGCTAACATGAGAGTTATGCTAACATGAGAGTTGTGCTAACATGAGAGTTGTGCTAACATGAGAGTTATGCTAACATGAGAGCTGTGCTAACATGAGAGTTGCGCTAACATGAGAGCTGTGCTAACATGAGAGTTGCGCTAACATGAGAGTTGCGCTAACATGAGAGTTGTGCTAACATGAGAGTTGTGCTAACATGAGAGTTGTGCTAACATGAGAGTTGTGCTAACATGAGAGTTGTGCTAACATGAGAGTTGTGCTAACATGAGAGTTGTGCTAACATGAGAGTTGTGCTAACATGAGAGTTGTGCTAACATGAGAGTTGTGCTAACATGAGAGTTGTGCTAACATGAGAGTTGTGCTAACATGAGAGTTGTGCTAACATGAGAGTTGTGCTAACATGAGAGTTGTGCTAACATGAGAGTTGTGCTAACATGAGAGTTGTGCTAACATGAGAGTTGTGCTAACATGAGAGTTGTGCTAACATGAGAGTTGTGCTAACATGAGAGTTGTGCTAACATGAGAGTTGTGCTAACATGAGAGTTGTGCTAACATGAGAGTTGTGCTAACATGAGAGTTGTGCTAACATGAGAGTTGTGCTAACATGAGAGTTGTGCTAACATGAGAGTTGTGCTAACATGAGAGTTGTGCTAACATGAGAGTTGTGCTAACATGAGAGTTGTGCTAACATGAGAGTTGTGCTAACATGAGAGTTGTGCTAACATGAGAGTTGTGCTAACATGAGAGTTGTGCTAACATGAGAGTTGTGCTAACATGAGAGTTGTGCTAACATGAGAGTTGTGCTAACATGAGAGTTGTGCTAACATGAGAGTTGTGCTAACATGAGAGTTGTGCTAACATGAACAAATATTAGCCATAGCATACGCGCGTGGCGTGACTTTACCAACTCCAGCATGTACGTTTAGATTTCCTTTATACATGTGACTATTGATACGTTTATATATTTTGACCAATACGTTTATATATTTTGACAGCTATGTTTACAAACTACTCCGGGTGGTTCAAACCTACCGTTCGCATTGTTATGCCAGCCTTCGTATTTGAAACATCACGGCCAAACTAGCAGGCACGCGCTCCTCGTCGCTGTCAAACGCTTCGGTGTGATTAGACACGACAAATAAACCACGAAGCGGCTGGTTAAAAGTAAAAATAAACACATCGGGGTAAATACGGTTAGCCGGAACCGTACTGACACACCGCAGCGGCTCCTCGTCTTCTTCCACTGCGGCTATTTCGGTCTCGGTGATCGCCGCGACACTGCCCCCTACCGGCCACCGTAGGGAAGAACAGGCTGAGAGACGCAAAACGGCAATGAGTTATCATATAGTGTACTCGAAATGTCCTTCTTCTTCCTCGTGTCCTGCGGCTTATCCCATCAGGGGTCGCCACAGCAAATCCTTTCCGCATGTTTGGATTTGGCAAAAGTTTTACGCCGGATGCCCTGCCTGACACAACCCTCTGTATGAGGGGCGTGATCTAATAGCGGTAATAAAAAATGTCCCTACTGTTGAAATCAAACGAGCCATTCATAAACTCACTCGCCTTGCTGAGGACATATGGGGAGGAGGCAGCCAGCGGGGACTAGGCAGCTGAAGGTCAGTGGGAGTGGAAAAGCATTTCAGGTCATCTTGACTTTTTGTTTCCCCACAAAGCATGTCACACTCTTCACTGTAGCTTTTGTTGGGCTGGGTAATCATTTTCAACGTATCATTCCTGCTCATCTCTTTGTATCCATCCTGGTCACCAGTCAATTACAGGGCACATAAACAGCCATTCACACTCACGTTCATGGTCAACGTAGGTCTCAAATAGCCCAACATGCATGTTTTGTGGGATGTGGGAGGAAGCCTGGGAAGCCAGTGGAAAAAGGAGAAAACCAGTACAAGCAAGGGGAAAATTGCAGGCCAAATTGGTGCTATTTGCTGCTTGTACCTCTCTCAGAATAAACTCAAAAGTCCGTCTTTTTTCAACCCTGAGTCTGATAACATGCATATTATCACATACACATAACTAGTTTGGATAATATGGAAAAAATATAAGACATCAGAATTACAATTAATTTTAGGATTTTTTTCCCAGTGTTTAAGGTAGTTCAAACCAGAGATTCTCAACCCAAAAATGAGCCGCGACTCCACTCTGGGTGAGTTGCATGAGACCGCTAGTCAAAAGTTACATTAAAATATGTAATATACTGTGCAACCAATGTCTGACCATGTTTTTTTATATTATAATGTAGAATAGATAGTATTTCAGTCATCTTCCTCATTGGTATCTACTCATTGCACGATAGTAAGTGAAAGATGTAATTTTATGGTAATGGTTTAACTGATTTCAGCATGCATACAAGTTACATTGGAATACATCACATTAAACAATTATATTATTATTATTATTATTATGTCCAAAAAGCGTATTTAATCCTACCTCCCATCCGTCTCACATCAATTTCAGTACTTTTCTTCTCTTCCTCTATTCCAAATGTACTGTTTGCAAGTTTAAAATGCATAGGAAAATGATAAGGTAATGTAACAATGTAGTCAATTAGCAGTCAATGTGCTTGTCATGGTAAGCTGTCATAATATATAATAAAAAAATGGACAAAACAAAACATAGCTGGATGATGGGTGAGGATGTACTCACAAAAGAATGACGTGTTAGTAATAAGTGTAGTGGCGATTAGACACAGCATAGGCAAATCAAATTTGTGTGTTGTGTATACACAGTGATTCAGGACTTTTCTTCCTTGCGTTTTGCAAACATCAACTGCTCGTACTGTTTCATTTCATTAGAAAATGTGGATCCCAGGTTGAGGCCATTTGAGAACCCCTGGTTTAAACTCCTGTTTTTAATTGTATTTATTAAATATGCAATCAAATCAATGTGCAGGACACGTTGCCTAATAAAAAAATGTATTTCACAGTTCATTTTATTGTGCGTTTTTTATTGTGTATTTTCCTTTGCACCGATTTGTTAGAATGATTTTCCACACAGAGTTTCAGACCTGCATCTCCTGACTATGAGGCAGACGTGCTAATCTTTTCCCCAGCAAACTACTCATTTTACCCAATGGTTTGTGTTATCAACTTGTGACAAAGCAAATAGTTTTTTAAATAGATTTCATGTTATCATATTTCAAGAATTTGTCCTGGGAATAATTTCTTTGCAGGCCGTGTTTAATTGTAATTTTCTTTTTTAGAAGAAAAAAAAAAAAAACAAGCTCCAGGCTGCAAATGGTCCATGGGCCGCACTTTGGATACCAATCCGATGTCTTCAACATGCATGTTGTTAGAGTGTGGTGAAGATTTCACCTTTAGACCCAGGCTAACTACATTATCACTACAAATACACAGATTTATCTTTCCAAAATCTGATGAATTTAACATGACCAAAAAATGCATTGCAGTGTGACTTACATGCCACAGGGTGACACTCTAGCTCCTGGACTAGTCTTGCGGCTAAAGGCCCAACCACAGTCCAATAACTTCACTTGCAAAGCAGCTTCATTGAAGACTTTGATAGTGACAGATATTTTATGACTAACATATGCAGTATGTTGTTCCAGCTGTCGGGGATAAACCCACACCACTTCAATAGTCTTGAACAGGAATGCTAATACTATAAAGGGCTTGGATGTAAACAATTATATGCAGTAAGGTTAAATACATGGCACACATTGGATTGGATGAGCGGTATGTTTAAAATAACACAACACGCTACTAACCGTTTGGTGGTTCGCACAGCATGATAATGCTGCTTTGTGCCGGAGCTGGAGCTGGAGCTTTGTTTGTTGGCATTCATAAAGGGGCTAAACAAAACACGGTGCTGAAATGTCTCTTAACTTCATGTTTCTTCTTCACTGCGCAGTCCTGCTGGGAGACTCCAACGTTCTCAATGACGGAGGGACCTGGAAAAGGCTTATTCAAACCCAAGCTTGTGGAGCTCTTTGCTATCCTTGGACTGGGCATTTTAAACTCTGCCATTTGAAAAGTACAAATGGCACCAAAGCACCTTTAAGCCAAGACCAGTGAGTAAATTTATTGACATCAAATCAAATCCAACTACAGGAGGACTACATTCCTGAGCCACCTGGTGAAAGCTTATGCCAAAGTACTGTACGTGCTTGAAAGGAAGCCCCGGTTGATTGTCAAACCTCTGATCCAGGAGGAACAATGAAGCCTCTTGGCCATGGAACAGTGGACCTGGTCTTAATGCTACATACTTGTCATCAGTTTGAAGTTCGGCAAGATTGATTTGTAAGATGACATAGCTGTATTTTGACAAATCCAGCTACCTCACAATTTTTTGCCAAGTCTTCCTCTTCTACTTCTTCTTTTCCTTTTGGCTTATCCCTTTTCGGGGTGGCCACAGCAAATCAATTGTCTCCATCTAACCCTGTCTTCTGCATCCTCTTCTCTCTACCTTCATGTCCTCTTTCACAACCATAAAACTCCTCTTTGGTCTTACTCTAGGCCTCCTGCCTGGCAGTTCAAAACTCAGCATCCTTCTACCAACACTGTACAACACGTCCGAACCATCTCAGTCTGGCCTATCTGACTTTATCGCCAAAACCTCTTGCATGTGCTGTGCCTCTGATGTACTCGTTTCTGATCCTGTCCATCCTGGTCACACCCAAAGAAAACCTCAGCATCTTCATCTCTGCTACCTCCAGCTCAGCCTTCTGTCTTTTCCTCAGCGGCACTGTCTCTAGACCAAACAACATCGCTGGTCTCGCCACAGTTTTGTACACCTTTCCACATATTTTTTAGTATTGAACATATTCCCAGTGAGTGATACTGTCCGACAACATTTCCTAAAAAAAACACTAAAGTCTAGGTTTCCAGTTCTAATAAAAGAAGTATTAGCGCATAAAACTCACAGTTACAAGTGCGCTTGAACGCTTCACAGCGCAATACCAAAAAGAAGCCGGAGGATGACATTGTCATTGCTCTGTGTGCATCATACCAACAAATAAGTAATTTATATACATATGAAGAATTTTGCTCCGACTATGGTTTACTTGGTACCTAACACGTGAGGGTTTTAGAAGCTTATTCATTTCTGCTCCAAAAGATGAAAATTGAAAAATTCCAAATTGGACTCCCAGTTTATTTGTCTATTGGCAACATATGCTCACGCTTAAGTGATAAAGTTTCAAATCAGGGTGTAAGGGAAATTACGCAAAAGGACATTTTTTCCAAACCTGCGACAGTCTTTTACTGGAATAACTTGTATGAAGATATGAATTGGGATACTACTTGGTTATTGTCTGGAAAATATTTACGTCGAAGCAAAGATTACTGCTATCCTCTAAACAACAGCCTGCTCAAATATAAAATTAACATTGACACACTGGGCTCTAATTTCGTGGAGCAGCTTCGCTTGCGCCTCTTTGCCGTGCCAGGCACAGCCTGGCGTAAGTAGCCATCCGTCCCTCCTACCGGTGCAAGTGGCAAAGAGGAAGGAGAGAAGGCGTTACTGGGTTTAACACAGCCGGGTCAGATCTTCACCAATCCTGTTCTCACCTATCAATGCGCTGCTGGCAAAGCGCATTGCAAGTTTTGTTGAATATGGATGATGAAGACAGCGGAAGACGGCCAAATGTCTCCCAGACGGAATGTGATGTTTTGGTCCGGGAGGTCCAAGCTCGCAGTGGTCGAATATATGGTCACGCGAGCAGACCTCCACGAGCTGATGATGCAAAAGTGGCCAGTGGAAAAAAACGGTTCAGTGATGTCAGAAGAAGGGCAAAATTAGTAATATGAATATGTAATATAATATGTATATGTAATATGAATAAACAAAAACAATGCAAATTTGGTCGCCGAAGCCCAGGTCGCCCGGACACCCGCCCTCGACCACTGCCCAAATCACACAGCACCGGACCCTTATGCTTGCCCCTGCAGGTGGTGGGTCTGCGGGGGCTCGGGCATCTAGTACGGGTGCCTCCCGGGCGCCTCCCTGGTGAGGTGTTTCGGGCATGCCCGGTCGGGAGAAGGCCCCCGGGAAGACCTAGGACACGCTGGAGGGACTATGTCTCACAGCTGGCCTGGGAACGCCTTGGTGTCCTCCCGATGGAGCTGGAAGAGGTCGCTGGGGACCGGGAAGTCTGGACTTCCCTACTGAAGCTGCTGCCCCCGCGACCCGGACCCGGATAAGCGGTGGAAAATGGATGGATGGATGGATGGATG
>QODF01000066.1:1803101-1815318 GCA_024372805.1 Oostethus manadensis
AGACAAACAAACATTCACACTCACATTCATACCGATGGACAATTTAGGGTCGCCGATTAACCTAACATGCATGTTTTTGGAATGTGGGAGGAAACCGGAGTACCCGGAGAAAACCCACGCACGCACGGGGAGAACATGCAAACTCCACACAGAGATGCCCAAAGGAGATTTGAACCCTGGTCTTCCAGATCTCCTGACTGTGTGGCCAATGTGCTAACCACTCAGCCACCGTGCGGCTAAATACGAAGCAGTAGGATAAAAGTCAAAACCTGATGTCATGGCTCCATGCCACGCAAAAATCGACATGCCCATCCTGTCGCTGCCCTTAATGAAGTACAATGGAAGCTTGTTGCAGACAAATAATTATGTGACACTGGTGTTCTCTAAGTAACATTGGGAGAAATATGTATTTGGGGTGTGATATTGTCACCCATCGGCATTTTATAGCTATTATATTGCTGTCCACTTATAATTTTCATATAGGAGAACAAGATGGTCTTCAGTTCTCACTGCCTCCAAAACGTGCACAAACCAGCTCAAGAGTTTGCGTGCAGGTACGCACATTCTCCTGCCAATTTGTTTAGTAAATCACAATATTGGCGTGAAAAGTGATTTACGCTACTTTCAGGCACTGTTCACCTTTACAAAGGAAATCCCAGGCGAAGCAGCTTTGGCTTTGTAAAATTGGACTTGTGTAAGATTCTGGACATTAGTGGCTTGCTGCAGAACACTGACACAGTCTATCAAATAATAAAATGAATATTATCACTTAGGATGCAATATTCACTTTACTGTATTTTACCATCTGGCCATCTTCTATCTTGCAACAAGCAATTTGACTCTTAAATATGCTTGTATTCTTCATAACTTTCCAATTTGTTGCACTTTTGAGTTCAGTCTGTACAGTACAGATTAATAATAATGAATAGTTATTATCAGTTTGTCAATCGAATTTCGAATCGGGGCACGTGAAAACATTTTTGTCCTTTTGGGGGGGGGCATGACAGAAAATAGTTCAGAACCTGTACTGTATTAACCTAACATGCAGGTTTTTGCAGCATGGGAGGAAACCGGAGCACCCGGATAAAACCTTATCCACACACAGGGAGAACATGTAAATTCTACATAGAGATGCCCTAATCTACAATTTACACATTTTTTTGTTGTGTTATTTGTTTTTCATAATATTTTGACTTGAAAAAATAATGCCTTGCTACTAAAATATTTTTCCTCATAATATTACCACGGTGTTCTCGCAAAATGATTACATTTTCTCTTTAGATTACAACTCTTTTGTTTTAACAATTTAACACCCTTCTTGTACAAATAGTGCTGATGACTGTTGTTTTTTTGTTTACTTATACAATTATATTTTTAGAATATGCTGCAGGCCAATAATCAAAAAATGGAGTTCACATATGAAAGTGAAATGAATGAAATTTGGCGCTCTATGCCATCCATTCATTTTCTTTGCCGCTTATCCTCATTAGGGTCGCGGGTATGCTGGAGCCTATCCCAGCTGACTTTGGGCGAGAGGCGGGGTACATCCCGGACTGCCAATCGCCATGCTGCCCTATGCTTCAGGGCAAAACGGTTAAGCACAGCCTATGTTCTGTGTGACCCTGAGCATCGGAACAAGCAAAAAAACAAATTTTGATGTGACAGGAGATTTTCCATTTGGAAGAAATGTAAAAGTGTATGTACTGATCCTCCTGTGTCTTCTTGTCTTGACCAAAAAAGGTCTGTAGTGCTCCTGCTCCTTCATAACAAAAAAATTCAGATGAGAAGATTTTGGCCTCCGCTCATTTCACCGGGGAGAGGAACGCTTGGGTTACACTTCTCAGATTTGAAGGCTGTCGTTTTGCATTAATGTCTTATGCATTGTTGAATTAACATATATACAGTTTCTGTATAAAATTATATTTTAGTGGGAGTGAGTTAAAAAAAAAACCATGACGTGTGCTTTTTGTTCACATGCTTGCTGTTTTTTTTTTTGTAACTTTATTTGACAAATAAGGAGCTCTCTATGCTCCTGTCTGTCTGACCTTCTTTGTGCCTTTCTGACACTCTTGTTGAAACGTTGGTCTTTTTTAAGTTAATTCCATGACATTTGGCTTCGATCAACGAGCCAACTCAGACAGACAGCAAATGCTTCAGTTGCGTGTATGTGAATGATCACCAGCCCATGTGTGTGCATGTGATATTTAAGTACGTGTTGGGAAGGCTCCTTATGCCACTAATGCTTTATTCAGAAACCTAAGTAGTCTGATACGACAATAACACTCTGGATATTCGGATAATGGGCCACTAATGTGTGTGCTGCCCATTATTCAAATATCGTTCGTGTGCATGTGTGTGTGTGCATGTCAAATATTTGGACTGAATTGCTCCATGAAGTTTGATATGTAGACATTCAAACACAAAAACATAAATAGATAATGGATATAAACAAAAATGACATTTATGACTTTCATACAATTAGCCTACTATATGTTATACATTAAGGGCCGCACGGTGGCTGAGTGGTTAGCACATTGGCCACACAGTCAGGAGATCGGGAAGACCTGGGTTCAAATCTCCGTTGGGCATCTCTGTGTGGAGTTTGCATGTTCTCCCCGTGCGTGTGTGGGTTTTCTCCGGGTACTCCGGTTTCCTCCCACATTCCAAAAACATGCATGTTAGGTTAATTGGCGACTCTAAATTGTCCATCGGTATGAATGTGACTGTTTGTTTGTCTATATGTGCCCTGCGATTGACTGGCAACCAGTCCAGGGTGTACCCCGCCTCTCGCCCAAAGTCTGCTGGGATAGGCTCCAGCATCCCCGTGACCCTAATGAGGATAAGCGGTAGAGAAAATGAATGAATGTTATACATTAAAAGCGCAACATTATAAACTCACATATGGTTTTCATGCTATCTTGTGTAGGGCTTTTTTCAATGTTTTAGTATATTGTGCATTTGTCTTGTTAATTACCATTACTGTCCAAAACATGACAGAATTCCCTTGATAAGTGAATTTCCACAAAGTCCTTATTAATAATATCAATAATCATAAAATATATAATTTTTGAATAAATATTAATACATGAAATATTTTTGTAGTTACAGCATAAAAAACATGTTTACAGTTTTCACAAGATAGAAGTATCATGTTCGATAAATCATGATCACAAGGAACTGATCAATTACAGGCACCAGAATTAAGAACGCATTTATCTACATTTAATGATACTCAAACCACCACACTATAGTTTGCAGGACAAGAAGATCTACAACTGACATCTTTTGCTTTAAGAACCACAAACATCCCTGCGATTGACTGGCGACCAGTCCAGGGTGTACCCCGCCTCTCGCCCAAAGTCAGCTGGGATAGGCTCCAGCACCCCCGTGACCCTAATGAGGATAAGCGGCATAGAAAATGGATGGATGGATGGATGGAACCACAAACATCTGGAATGAAAAATGACAGACCCAGACACAAACTTGTTTTTTTCTGATATAAAAAACGACTGCTGTTACTACACAGACGAACAATAGAAAAATAACCTTAATATAGGCAATAATTTGTATATTACCCACACAAACAGCAGGCACATGTACGAAAATCATAGCAACATCAGACAATACTCGAATCAAATCAGGGAACCCTTCAAAGTAATCGCAATCTCAGATTCTCGGATTAATGTCGACAAAGGCATGGACCTTGAACTGGAAGGCTGTGAAATGGACTGCATCGACAGGAACAACAAAAGTGGAGGAGGAGTGGCAGTGTACGTGGAGAAACAACAGAACTACAAAATGAGGCATTTCATTTGCTATTGATAACATTTCAGAATGCATAACAATTGGAATCTGCACAGAAAAAAGCAAAACTATAGTCTATAGTCTAATCACCATCACCTTTACCCGTAACTCTTCGTTCCTTTGTGAGGAATTGTCTGTACTCGCCTACAATCCATCTACGTTCTCTTAGTTTATTACTATTATGGTAGCTATGTCATTTTTTTACCGTGACATAGAACTCTGACTACTATTTATTATTACTCATGTTTTTTCAACTGACTAAGAACACATCTGGAATGCAGGAAGTGTACAAATGTACATATTTTGAAATTGTGGTGAAACCGATGAGGGGTAGGATTAAACAAGCTTTGCTTTTTCTTACTCCTGTTGGACATGGTGGAACTCTCACTTGTATTATGGGATGTTTTCCAATGTAATTTCTATGCATGTTCAAATAAAATTTAACCATTACCATTACAGGTTTAACATTATTAAAGCGCTCTACACATGAACAAACACTTTTATTACCCTTTATCGAAGACATAATATAGCAAAATGCGCCATTTAAGACATAAATAGGACTTTTTCTTGTGTGTGTTGCTCTAAATGTGTTGCCTAGAGAAGATGAGTGGCAGGCAGACAGGAAATGAAGTCAGGGGTTCAGAGTTGAGGTTTAGCTTGGCAAGAGTTAAGGTCGGTGTTGATTGATTGATTGTTGAGTTTGCTGTATATTCAGGATTTATATTTGTGCCTGTTGTGAGATCATTCAAACCTGCAATAGAAGCTTGTTATTCTGGCAGTCAAGTCTGGTGTGTCTCACCGAACATAACAATAATATTGCTAACACCTAGTGACCAGTGTAGAATACGAAATAGGATTCCCGGCGTTTTTGAATGCCTCTTCTGAATGCCTTACATTTTGTATTGTCATTCATTTAGCCATTTCTATGCTTGAAAATGCCAAACTTATCCAAAAATATGTATCATTTGCTTAAATGTGCATATTTCTAAACAAGAATATTCAACCACAAAGTTATTGATGAATATATCGTTGAAAAGAGCCGCATGGTCGCCTAGTGTTTAGCATGTTGGCCACACAGCGAGGAGATCTGGAAGATCAAATCTTTGTTGGCAAATCTCTGGGTGTAGTTTGCATGTTCTCCCTGAGCGTGCATAGGTTCTCTCAGGTACTCCGGCTTCTTCTCACACTCCAAAAACATGCATGCTAGGTTATTTGCCGACTCTAAATCGTCGATGTGAGTGTGAATGGTTGTTTGTTTACATGTGCCCTGCGGTTAAGTTGCGACCAGTCCAGGGTGTACCTTGCCTCTCACCCGAAGTCAGCTAGGATGGGCTCCAGCATACCCGCCACCCTATGGAGGAAAAGTGTGGAGCTGCACAATTTGAAGCACAAAGTGGCGAGTGATGACTGTATAGGTGATTTGTTCTAAATTAACGAGCCGATTGCTGCTGTTAGTTAGTTAAAAGTTAGTGGAAAATAATTTCTGTATCACACAAAAATCAGTCTGGGGCCCATCTCAGATGTACACCAGCCCATGGTCTGTCCTTGTAAACAATGTACAATGTTTTATTTCAGCAAATATCAAATAGTCCAGAACGGCAAAGGGAAAATCAAAGATTACAATAAAACTGACAACAGACAGACATTCCTTCCCTGCCTCATCAATCATTTTGCAAACCATCAGTTTTGTCTGGGGATTCTGGATATAAAACTGCAAATAAAATTGATCTAACTGTCTTCTGTGGCAGCAGCTTCAAAACGTTGATGCTTCAGACTAATAGAACTTCATATAACACGACAGCGTTATTATGAGCATCGTTAAAGTCAATGACCTGAATACTATTTCCACGACAGCGAAAGTGTTAACAGCGCTGGAAAAACAACCTGCCAATGTCAAAGAATTGTCTGTCTCTTTCTTGAATGCTCTCTAGTGAAGTTTTATCCCATGTCAGCAACGTTTATATTATTCTCATTCATTTCAACAGTCCAGTGCTTACAGACTATCTACACCAGGGATGGGCAAACTGTGGCCCGGGGTCCACATCCGGCCCGCCAGGCGTTTGAATGAGGCCTGCCAGATTGATCCAAAGTGTTATATAAACTTTTAAAATACAAGTTGGCAACATGACTTGCAAGTAGTCAAAAGTCAGTCTGAGACGACCTTCTGAAGGTTTCAGTTGCCTTTCTCATGCAGCAATCCAGACAACTACCTCCACCCACGGTGCTAAAAAACACAAGTCAACCCATATGTGACACACAACAACAGACCAACAACAAACCTACCCAATGCACTGTCTGTTTTATCGTTCATAGTTCATATTGCATATCCTTGTTTCATGCATATTCTGGGTGTTTTACTCAGTAAAAAAAAAACAGTTAAAAAACAGATAACGAAATTATTTTTTGTTATCAGATGTGGTCTAATGTGTAAAGTGCTCCTGAAAAAAGGTACACAAGAACATAGCAGATTGTACGATGCTTTTATAAATTAAATGGGACAAATAATTCCAGGTGGACTGTTAGAACAATAGGAGTAAATTGTGTGTGTAGGCAGTGGCGTAAATGTGTCAAAAGGGGTCACTGTAGTTTCTGCACCTCACTTTCTGTTGTGCTGGTCACTGGACATTTACTTGGACAGTAAGAGTTCCATTTTCTTTATGTGAAGTTCCATTAAAGAAGTCGTGTGTCAGCACCACATTCGCTCCCTGGTTCATGGTCATCGCCATCCATCCCATCAAATACACAACGCAAAGCCACGGAGGTGCATCCACCACGCCATCGAGCATAAGGGTTACATGTGCATGTATCAAATACCGTATATAGTCTGGCCCCACGGCCAATTCTGTTAAGTCAATGCGAGTCAAAATAATTGCCCAACCCTGATCTACACGTTAGCTACTGTATATGGACATACGGTATACAACGTACTGTATACAGCATACGGAATATTGAGAAAAGGCAGAAAAGCAGTCAGTATCTGGTGTGACTACCTCAAATATCGTATAGGCTGATCCAGAGCATCCCTAACATGCTCAGCATTAGTGACTCGCCGGGTGAGTATGCTGGCAACACAAGGATCCTCGTAACATGTGCTGATGGTTGTGGATCCTGTAAGGGTGTCATTCATGAATGCTCAGAGATGCTGTGTGTCTCACTGAACATTACAGTAACATTACTGACAACTATTGGCCAGTGTAGAATACTACATTTCCTCAACATCTTTGAATGCGTTTTTTGAATGCCTTATATTTGTATTTTGGTTCATTTTGCCATTTTTATGCTTGAAAATGATTAATTTAGGCAAAAAAACACACAGATTGCTACAGCATTCATGCATTAATAGGCCGTATTAAACCACAGCCTATCACAGCATGATTTATACATTATATTATAATAATATAGTTTTTGAAAAACAGTGATAGAGTGAAACAGTGAAATTCCATTTCCAGTTTTGGAACCATTGCTTATATCAATTATACACAGTGGTCTTGGGAATTCATTACGATGTAATTTTAAAAACGGCTACAGCATCAAAATGAACTTGACTCATTTAAAGACACTACAGGTGTAACCGTAAGACTAAGTCAAAGAAATGTCAATGTAAAAAGACAAAGCAAGACAAAGACATTCGTACAATGTAGGTTAAGTCAGCTGGGATAGGCTCCAGCATACCCCCGCGACCCCAATGAAGATAAACTTCATAGAAAATGAATGGATGGACATGTCAAATAAGGTTATAATCAATATTTCAGAACACCTCAAACTCAGGTAGGTAGGATATCTTAATTTCATTCCTCCCAGTGATTACTTCCAAGATAAAACGAGGGAAGGACAGGCTGGCTTCTGAAAACTTCATGCATATAAAAATGAGCTAAATGAGTCAGTTCCCGCGACCCTAATGACGATAAGCGGTATAGAAAATGAATGAACGAATAAATGAGACAGTTTTGTGAAAGAAACTGCTCACTGAGATGTTTCTCTCTGATAGGAAGCTTTTGACCGTCTCTAATTATTGGCGGAAGTGTGTAATGTAGGGTGCAATGCAGGCCCGCCAAGGCAGGGGGCGCTAATTAGTTTGGTGAGAGACATGTCAGGATCTCGTGCTGTGATAGCGCTGGCCCAATTAGGGCTTTGGCTGAATGTGTTTGCCACACGCCCCTTACGCACTTAATCCTACCAGTTAATATGTCATAGCTCTCTGAGCATCCTACATTTTTTCGGTCATAGTTTGGCTTCTGCGGAGTGTACATTTACCAGCCAGGAGGCTGCACGTGCCTCTGTGATGGGCGTGTCCACGGGGGAGCCACTTCTCTCCCGCCACGCCCGCTCACAATCACGCGTTCCCACTGACGACCCGGACGGAGAACGGCGGCCCCCCGAAGACGCGCCAGTCAAGCGGATTTTTACACCAACTGTGCAGTCGTTCCGGTTCCTAGTCCCCACCCGGTGTCATGTCAGTCCGTACGGCAGTCCTGCTGGTCCTGTGCTCGTTTCTAGCGGTGGCGCGCGCTCGCCGGGGTTCAGCAGAGCACGAGGATGTGGAGGAGAAGATGAACAGCGCCAGATGCACCTCCAGGTGTCTCACCTTGCACATGACTCAAATTGCTGCTGCTTTCAGACGCTTCCAGGTAAGTAGACGATATACCTGACATCACGCATAGCTTTTTCTGGTACACTTGCACAATGTAAACTATCTAAAATGCCACTTAATAGGTGTCTTAATGCCTAGTTTTGATTGACATTGTCAGATCCTAGAAGTGTCATTTATTTTTTATTGCTTTGCACAGTCTATTGGGTTGCCTTTTACGGTGGCGCTGCACCGTGTCATACAGAATTGTTAATATTTGATAAATGTTGTGTCACCAAATGAGATCGCAACGCCACTGCTAACAACCTCCAAACAATTTCTGTCCCAGCTCTTCGCAGGTTGTCAAAATGGGCATAATAAATTCAATGTGCGTAGTCAACGTGCTCCAATTTTCCGTAAATAGTTGAGTTACACCAATTCATGAGCATTTCTGTTCTAATGCTGACTGAAACATTTCTGACAAGTAGGCATGGTTTAATTTCAGCAGTAATTTTTTAGCAATCATTTGATGTCATACCCCCCTAGGGGACAGAAATTACCTGGTAATATCTGTTTATTTATCTGTACTGTACTGAACTTGAAACCGAAACCAGGAAAATGCAACAACAAAATCCAAACATATTGAAGCGACAAACTGCATGTTGAGTACAATAAATTAGTACATGTTGGCAGGTCTGGAGTAACACGGAAAGCACTCCCTGCCCAACCCCGACAGTTCATCGCGCCCGGCCCACTATTTGAAAAGAACTGGATTGAACCAGTTAGGGTGAGGAGCTCGGCCATCCGGGAGGAGCTCAGAGTAGAGCCCCAGCTCCTTCACATCAAGAGGAGCCAGTTGAGGTGGCTCGGGCATCTAGTCCGGATGCCTCCCGGGCGCCTCCCTGGTGAGGTGTTTCGGGCATGCCCAGTCGGGAGAAGCCCCCGGGAAGACCTAGGACACGCTGGAGGGACTATGTCTCACAGCTGGCCTGGGAACGCCTTGGTGTCCTCCCGATGGAGCTGGAAGAGGTCGCTGGGGAACGGGAAGTCTGGACTTCCCTACTGAAGCTGCTGCCCCCGCGACCCGGACCCGGATAAGCGGTGTAAAATGGATGGATGGATGGATTGGACCAATCACGACACTCAAACAGTCTAACGTGTTCACGGCACATTAGCTCAGTGATGGTGCTTCTACTGTGGTTTCCACTAGGATGTTTTTATTCGCATCTCGCCAAATTCTGACCATTTCGAGCACTTAAGAGCGGTATTTAAAATACATATTTGCTTTTTAGTTTGTAGTTGACAAAATGAGCCGTCTCACTCAAATTGCTGTGGCTTGTTCCGCAGCCTTTGTTGTGTGGAATGCGAGATTAACGGGGACATGAGGACGTCACCAAGTTTGAAAAGCCACTTATCGTTAACAGCTTCAGCATGTGCGTGGTGTGTAGTGGGTGGGAAAGTCATTAACCACAAAGTTCAGCCCCAATGGCTCTGTTGGTTGGGGCGGGGGCACATGTTCACGTAAAAAAACGCCGTTTGGTCTGGGCCTCCACCCTTCAGAATGGACTTTTGCCACCTGTGCCATCAGTAATGAGAGTGGCCCCTAGATGACTCCTTTCCAGTAGGATGTGTGTGTGTGTGTGTGTGTTGAGGTTTCTTGAGTGAAGGTGTGAGAAAGGGAATTTTACGTTTGAACCATTGGGAGGTGGAGTGCAGTAGTCAGATGGCCAACATAATACAGCCCAGTTGTTTGCTGTTTTTAGCTTTTGTCCATAATGTGCTTACACCACCAGGATTTCCTCACTTTGTCTGCTAACGTTTACACACAGACACAATACTCCCCAAGCCTTCCAACTTTGTTTACAGTTTTCCGGCTACACTTTGCGGTGCACTGTGCAGCAAACTGTCCTCTGCTCTGTGAGTTCATGCCACGTTTTCTATATACTCTGTATTTATCTTCTGCCTTTTGACTTGGGTGTCTGAGCTCTATGTGCATGCATTTATCCATCCGCTGCCCTCAAATATTCCACCATGGAAATATCGTGATGTTATGTTGCGCACAAAATCCCCCAATGCAGAGAGCCACATTTTATACTCCCCAAGACTGATGTACTGCTACTTTATTAACTATCATTACAAAGATATATTACTTTAAGTAACACATGAAGTATATATTGCAGTCAACATTCCACATCTGAGGGTGATGACTGGATTGTGTAAATCGGGATCCCTCTGTGTGCAGTCTCAACATGCTCCTCGCCATTGAGTAAACTGTTTATTGTGTGCCATATAGCAAGTAGTGATTGAGAGAATGAGGGTGTGGTTTCAGGCACAGCCCATTGCAAATACGATTGTTTGTATCTGCCGCAGCTCTCAATTGCGCTGTGTTTGTCTAGAAGTGCGGTAACTGCAGCAAATTCTTATCGAATGACAGAGTAAGCAATGGACAGCAACTGCGCACGTGAATGTGTAAGATTGAAACTTTTCTGCAGTGCAGTAGCCTTAATCTCAGACTTTGATGATACAAGAATACACGTTTTCTTGCCTCAACGACCAAGCGAGCGGCATCATTCCCTACAATATAGCTTTCCCAGGACGGTGTAGCAGATGACCGGCGAGATGGATGAGTTTGGAAGTCAGTCAGTGAAATAATTAATTCATTTAAAGGACATAACATTTGAAAGAAGAAGCTTTTTGATAATGTCCCTGGAAACTAACACTACAGGGAGTAAACCAAGTTTTTTCTCATCCTCCTCTGTCACCACACACTGACACAAACACACATTCTTCCTCTGGCTTCATGTGGGTGAACCCTGTGTTTGTGGCTCCCTTAAGTGTGTGTGGCTAGAGTCTAGCCAATAGAATGTGAATCACGGCACCTCTCTTTTTGCCGCCTCGCTGGGTTTTCCAATACTTTTCCTGGTATGGTGTCATAGCTTAATTTTAGCCCTTTGTCTGGCACATAGATGTTGGTATGTTGTCATATTCCCATATTCCTCCTGTATGCAAACTCATATAAACATAAAAAATATCAGGTTCGTCTGCACAGATGGATCTTTTTGTACATACAGAGTAGATTAGATTAGTCTGTGTGTCTGAAACACTTACAGGTCTGTGGTGCTGATGGCTGAGGGGGTTGTACCAAGGCCAAGGTTTAGCGTGAGCCTGAATGAACTGCTTGTCTTAAGGGAGAGCATTCAGCTCTACCTATATGTGTGTCTGTGTGTTTGCACGATGCGGTAGGTAATGAGCCCAGAGGTCGTTTCATCCAGCCAGTCACGCTCTGAAAAAGACCAGAGACAACGGTCAGGTCAGGTTGCATTGATTCAGGCTCAGTCAGGCAGGAAGATGGGTGAGAGAAGGAACGAGATAAATCTAAAACTATCTGATATCAGGACTCCTGACTGCGACTAAATGCTCGCATTTTCTGCCTAATATATCAGACATTTCGAGTGAATTTGATCATGTACTCGTGCATATGTGCCCGGATAAAAAGACGGCCGTTAACAAGGGAAGCTTTGTAGTCTTTATTACCGTGAGAAAAGTTTGTAAAATACGGAGTCAATTGACGACAGCTTGTCACAGTCTAATCGATACCAGCATGTTTTCAATCACATTCGATCAACCTCTGAATTTCATCGCCGTTATAGAAACGGAACTGGGGACCTCCTGTGTACTGTACATCCAAACTGTATATCCAACCTATTACTTGCATAATTTGACTTCATAATAGAGGATTTCTTTTCTGCCTTGAGAAATCGCTTACGTCACCAAGCAGAGGAGGACAAAGAAGGAAGTGGTGGCGGCTGACGACAACGGCCCAAGCGGCACATTTACCGCTTTTTT
>QODF01000066.1:1815849-1833093 GCA_024372805.1 Oostethus manadensis
GGTATGAATGTGAGTGTGACTGGTTGTTTGTCTATATGTGCCCTGCGATTGACTGGCGACCAGTCCAGGGTGTACCCCGCCTCTCGCCCAAAGCCAGCTGGGATAGGCTCCAGCATCCCCGTGACCCTAATGAGGATAAGCGGTACAGAAAATGAATGAATGTGGTTTAACTATTTTACTATCTAGTCTATTTCATAAAAGTATGTATTTTATAGTATTTTTACATATGAACATTTAATGTGTGAGGGGACCCTAATTTTAATGGGAAGGATGGTAAAGGGCTTGCAATAAAGAACCACACGCCAAGAACAACAGACAAAAAATGCTATCATGCTGTTGCAGAATTATCTGGCAGCGTCACTGCAACGATGCCAGACGATCTACAGCATGTAGCTTACACTGCTGTCACCATTTTGCCAAACATATGGCGTATGGTGGGACATATATAAAAGTCAAATCTGGGTTAACTATTCCAAATTGCACTTTAGTGAGCTGAACTGCAACTTGTGGACTTTTTAGCATCAGACAAAGACTTTCTTGGTTCAAGAGAAGAACCAACTGCCTCTTCTACATCCGAGGCCTCTTTGTCATTTGATCGGGCTGAACGAGGGATGGATGGAGATAAAATAGTTGTGATGTGGGGGTGACTGTCACCTGAGATTTGGACAATACATTCCAAGAAAGTACAGTGAAACCCCCAAAGTTGAATGTCACTGAAGTCTTACAATTGAAAATTGTACGATGGGAAAAGCTTAAAAGTCACACAATATGTCACCGTTTGAATCACTGCCATGCGGGATGTCACATGACAAATCGGCATACTTGCCACTTTTCGTCCACATCCTAAAAATATGCATGTTAGGCTAATTAATGAATCTCTTCATCTTAATCTAAATTGAAGGTGCAATACAATTGCAGTTGGTTTCTCACAGCTCTGAGTCAGTTATGAGTTAAAAAATGCTCAAAAGTCTACAGAGTCCGGACAGGATGCCATTGCTTTCAAAGATCTGTCACTGCCAGTGGTAAAAAGTTTCCAGGGACCATAAACAGTTGCCGCCCGGCGGCCCTCAGGCTACGAGCCGAGCCGTAGGGCTGGATCATTGCAGCAATGTATGCTGTCGTACCCGTGGAAAGCTTGGAAAGTGAGCACAAGAATCTTGAAAAAGAACACAGTATGGGACAGGTAACCAATGGAGAGTTCTGACAATGGGGATATTGTGGGCTGTCATTTTGGTTTGGGTCAGAAGCCTCGCAGTTGCGGTCTGAACAGACAATAGTGGAGCCAACTCCACATGTAAACAGGCTGTTACAATAGTGTTCTGTAGTTCTTTGATATTCAGATTAAAGTACAGTGGTGCATAGGATAACGTCATTAATCCATTCCAGAAGGTCCGACTCAAACCAAAACGGACTCAAGCCAAAGCAAATTAATCCATTCCAGACACCCAAAAATCTTAACACAAAACACATTTTATAGGGCCCTATCAAATGAATTGTATTTTTCCCAAATTAGTTTTTTTCTGTTTTTCATCTTTTAGAATTCAATTTTGTACGTTTTACGCGTATTTTTACCAGACTTACATTTCCTAATGAAATACATCAAAGGACAATTTAGCCCAGTAATTGAGAAATAGATGTAGCTTGGCTAACTTTTCTAATGGGATGTGGGCCTCTGCACATGTTGCTGTAAAATCGCGCGTTGTAAAACGTTCCTTACATTAAAACGGTGAAACACACCGCGGTGAAAATATACCCATCCAGTCCGAGTTGCACATACACCCGCCCTAGCATGCTAGCTTCCATTCACGGAGCTAGCAGAAGCGAGGCAAAGAGGAGGTTCTGCGAACTTCATTCATTCATTCATTTTCCATACCGCTTATCCTCATTAGGGGGATGCTGGAGCCTATCCCAGCAGACTTTGGGCGAGAGGTGGGGTACACCCTGGACTGGTCGCCAGTCAATCGCAGGGCACATATAGACAAACAACCATTCACACTCACATTCATACCGATGGACAATTTAGTGTCACCAATTAACCTAACATGCATGTTTTTGGAATGTGGGAGGAAAGCGGAGTACCCGGAGAAAACCCACCCACGCACGGGGAGAACATGCAAACTCGGCACAGAGATGCCCAACGGAGATTTGAACCCAGGTCTTCCAGATCTCCTGACTGTGTGGCCAATGTGCTACCCACTCAGCCACCGTGCGGCCGTTCTGCGAACTTTCGATACCGAACCCCTAGTTGCTCATGATGATACGATAACACTCTCGTTACTAAATGACCTAAATTGTTGATGTGGCATAAAGCAACCATATCAAATCAAAATCTGCCAACTTTCGCTGGTGTTTAGCGGCATTTCAACATGTTTACTTCTTGATGGCCAGTTTAGTGTTTTTTAATGAGATTGAGCTTTCCCCCAGTGAAATAATTCCCCACACGAACGTTCCTTCTCCTCACGATGACAGCATTTCATTCACATTATGTCAATTTGCGCAAGATTCCACCTTTAACAGTAAGTTCCATTTTGTTTGGCCAATTCCGCGATTCCGTTAACACAAAACTCATTGGGCTCAATTTGATGGACAATAGAAAATGGTGCAAAAATAATTACAAATGACAAATGTACGGGCAACTGAACGGTTGACATCACTTTGACCCAGTTTTGCTGGATAAAAATCCACAAAACAAAATAAACACATTCTGCTGCAACCACTATTTGCAAAAATGTGAAAAATATTAAAGTAAATATCAAGGTTCTATAACTGCGAAACATGTAACTTGCTGTTTTACATAAAAAAATGGAAAAATAACAACCGCTGATGGCACTGACGTTGCAAAAGTGGCCCAGAGAGGGTGCCTTTGTTTGTGCTATGTTGGACTGTGGATGCCACAAACATGCTACAGTAACTTTGAATGTTTATGTTTTGTTGTTAAAAACAGAAATGAGTGTTATACGCATGCAAAATGAGACAGACAGAAATGTCTGTGGCTTAATGCGCTACTAGGTTGATGTGAGTAGATGTGTGTGCACGCAGCAGATGAAGGAACCACTCCAGTCACATCTGCATGCTTCTAAATGTCAGAGGTCTTGCACCCTTGTCTCGGTCTACAACTGTGATGCAAACGTTGTGGTACTAAAACGGTGCACTGCATAATCACCTGCAAGTATGAAACACATTTTGTCTTGTGCTTGTGTAAACAAAACAGACGTTTTTCTCGATGCTAAACACGTGCAAGGCGAAATTTTGTTTTTTATATGAAAAACGTGCTAAACGTCACAAGCGCACTTTTTAACTGAGGTAGCACTGTATGTATGACATTTACACAACAAAGAATTACAAATGCACATACATATATTATGGACAAGCTGCACTCTTGAACATGAGATGACAGAGCGCGGGGGCTCTACATAAATGGACAAGTGAGCTGGCAGCAAGCTGGCATCTTACATAAACCAAGTTTCCATATTTGCAATGGATCTTCTACTTTTTGAATCCATATCACGTCTGAAATCTACAACTCTAGCACCCCGAGCCAAGTCCTAAAAGCCAGAACTCAACGGCAAACAGTTTGTTGTGATGCTTGTTTTTCCGTATGTGGATGTGGACAAGCTCACAAATACAAAGTAATTAGGGGCTACTGTCGGGAAACTTTAGACCTCAACATGAGCTTTTTGGGAAGAACTGGTGAGTTCTGGTTAGTGGAAGTTAGTCATGGTAAATTCACAGCCATGCGTGCTCATGGTAATACATTAGCAATGTGTGTACCTCACAAACACACCGTTGCTGTGTTTGTCTGTGGTCATCTGGGGCTGATTAGCAGGGTTAATTATCTCATGTTAAATAGACTTTCTACTGCACCTCACCACAAACAGTAACTGCAACACCCACAGCCTTACTTTCCTTCCCTCTGTCTCTCTTTTTCTCTCTGCCTCGCTCTCTGTCACACACACACACGCGCTTTTTATTGACACATCTGGTCAAAGTGTGATTTATATCTCACTCGGAAGCCTGTCCACATACGTGCGCGTGCACGTGCATGATGAGAGTGCACATATTTAAGTGCGCACCCTGTGTGCTTTAACGCTGTTTCTATCAGGTTGTTAGACCTTACCGTTTAATGTGGACTGTCAATGGCCATTACAGCCATGTGGAAGTCCTTTATTGTGTTTGTTTTCCCCTGGTCCCGTCTCTTGTGTCACAGGCTCATTGAGAAATGTCCCTCTCTGATCCCCAGAGTTAGCACAAAAACATACAAAATGAAATGTCACAGTTTTATTTTGTAGATAACATGATTTATAGTTTCCTGCTATTTTGTTGTGTAAGCTTGTAACTTTTGTGGAGTTACAAAGGTCGCTCTTTTATCCCAGCTCAAAATGAAAATCCACCCGCTACGATATAAAACAGATTGTTTTTAGAAATCACGGACTAAAAAGTAACCACTACCTCTGAAGCATCAGGATCTTTGCCTGTCGTAGCATCCTCATTTCATCACCAAGCGATGACATTAAGTATGAAAATATGCTCCTCCTCTACCTAGACAAATCATGAAATTCTCTTGCAGATTAATTATCTTTCATTCATTCATTCATTTTCTGTACCGCTTATCCTCATTAGGGTCACGGGGATGCTGGAGCCTATCCCAGCTGGCTTTGGGCGAGAGGCGGGGTACACCCTGGACTGGTCGCCAGTCAATGGCAGGGCACACATAGACAAACAACCAGTCACACTCACATTCATACCGATGGACAATTTTAGATTTTGCCAATTAACCTAACATGCATGTTTTTGGAATGTGGGAGGAAACCGGAGTACCCGGAGAAAACCCACACACGCACGGGGAGAACATGCAAACTCCACACAGAGATGCCCAACGGAGATTTGAACCCAGGTTTTCCAGATCTCCTGACTGTGTGGCCAATGTGCTAACCACTCAGCCACCGTGCGGCTAATTAAGTATCTTCACACTCCAATTATATTTTTTGTTTAAAATAAGATTGTTATGATTCGCACGGCGCGGCATGGTGAAACGACCCTGGGGATGAAGTGGGCAGGACGTCAGGCAGGTAAGTGTGGGGAAAAAAAGAGTCTTTTAATAATAAAGCTGCGAGGCAGTGGCAGGAACAAAAACAGGTCCACGGGAAAGCGAAGCACACACGACAATGACCCGACAAATGACTAGCGCACACACCTGAACATAAATAGCGAGGCTAACAAACGAGGAACAGGTGCGTGTAATTAACAAAGAAAAACATGTGAAACTAGGAAAATATCAACACAGGAAAACCCACTCGAACAAAAACCAAAAACCGTCAGGAGAACAACACCCGGATCGTGACAAAGATTTTTTTATTTTACCAAACAAATGCAACTTATGTGAACTCAAAGGGCCCGGAAAGTGGCATCCCTTATGTTTCCGTGTGATACCATTGATTTTATTTCTGATTCGATGCTGGGTAAAATTCAGGCTGGTATCGGTGACACCAATTTAATCTTTTTCCTTTCCTTTTGGCTTTTGCCTTCAGGGGTCGCCACAGCGAATCCATTTTCTTCTGTTTGATACTATGTGCAAATTGACCTGATGTCTGGAAAATTTTAAAACATAATGTACAGTATTTCAAATACCAGATATCATAGTCATCTATTGATTAAACCATTAAGTATATTGAGGTAGTGGGGTGATTTAAAACATAGCCAATTACCATTCTATTGATCCTGTTCTTGACTGTATTTGCAAAGAGACATTCTATTATTTTCTGAATCATTTCTTGTTTATTTTTTTAATTAGGAGAATACATGCTCTGATATTTTTATGAACAATTATTTCATGTGTTCTCTGACTGTGAATGGCTTTCCATCTCATGTACAGCCCAGTGTTGCCAACTTGGCGATGGCTAAACCTAGATAGATAGATAGATCTGGAGACTTTCCAAATCTTATTTTGTCAAAACAAAAATAGTAATTTGTTGACAGCTCCTAGAAAAACAGCCAGCGTTTAGAGCGGCACTTCCTGAGTGAGCTCGTCGCACCGTGAGAGAGCAGTCTGGGCACGGTGAGGAAGAACTACCGCTGTAGCTACGGAGCCGAATATCCAGCATCTAACTTTACCGCGGTGTATTTGCAGACATAAAAGTAACACCTGATCTAGACAGTTTAACTGGAAAGTTGCTGCATTTTTAGGTTTATTTGGTTCCCAGGTGTATACATCATAATACGTGATTGTTAAAATATTCATTCTCTATGCCCTAGGTCCCAAAGTGAGATATACAGCTTGCCCGTGGAGGTACGTGGAAAAAAAACGACTTGACTAAATTAGCACAGAACATAGATATTTACGTAATGTGCTTGAACGTCTCATGTGAACAGCCACAGCCTAACTCCTTCTCCTCCTATTTGGATTAACATTTGTAACAAAATGACTGTTGTAATGCATTGATTAGTTCCAGCTTCAATAACACTCACCGTCTCTCTTTAAATACCATTTTATAGGTAAAGATGAAGGATGCTAACAAGCTAATTAGTAAACAAGAGTTGTGGTTGCTCACAGAGTAAAATAAAAACAAAAACGAATGACAAAATCCAATATGTGCACCTTTTAAGAAGCAGGTTAACGTATATTATAAAATGTATGGCTAAGATGGCTTATTTTCTATTATGAAGTCTACAATTTTAGACAATACAAGTGTGAAGGTGATTATAGGGGTGTTATGTCATGTTTACAGGACTTTAATAATGTTAAACATATATATATTCAAACTACAAAAATATTCCTTTTATTTTTTATTTACAGTATATTAAATCCTACTTTGCGGCAATTCACTTATCATGGTCAGGTCTGGAACCTATTAACTGCGATAAAAGAGGAATGTAATAGTAACACAAACCTGTCTTCAAATATGGTGGGATTGGAGTAGTAATAACATTTCTTCCAGGTTGGCATTGGTACTGTTGGTAAACAGATGTCTGTTGAGTGACACCAACTATAAAAATATCCCCGGAGTATTTGTTTGCACATGTGGTAGTGGCGTGAGATTCTGGGACTTCTTACTTAACTTGTTGTTTTTTGTTGAGGAAATGTGATGTTTTTGGTGAGGCAGTTTTTCAGTTTTCCAGAGTTTCTCATATTTATGGGTGGTCGTAAAGAAGGCATGGTCGCACATAACACATAACAATGTGTGCATCAACTTCAGACCAGTATACGCTATTTGATGCTGATGTTCATATTCTTAAATTGAATGACTACTAAATTGCAATAATTTGGATGCTTTAAATGTCCTTGAAAATCTGGTGATGTTTAAATGTTGTCCTCATTGTCTTCAGTTCTTTCAGTAAAATATCTACAGTATTTCATCACTGCTCTCAGGCAACCTTTTGGCATTGGCTCAGCAGTTGATGTGAATGTGATGAGACCAGAAGGAGACGGTATACAGAAAGCATGGAAAGATAAGGAACAGCAAAAGGAATAAATGCCCTACGGAATGTACAGGATGTATTGAGCATCACAGAGAATTTGATCGATGGAATTCCAGCGTACATATCTGAGCAGAGTTGAAACGCCTCACTCATACAAGTTTGACTGCATTCATCTGGCAACACTACAATGACATTCTGGGAAATAAAGGGAATTCGAAATTGGAGCCAAAAGCAGTAAGTTGTATTGTTCCATCACAAAGTCATTGCTCAAAGAATACAATCGGATGTCCTCACTAGGGCCATGACAAATGTTTTTGCAATGCATGCAAATGACATATTCCAGTACATTATTATTCGATTTATCATTTCACAATCCGTGTTGAATGTGGGACCAAAGGCCAGCAAAACAATCCAGTAGGTAGGCTATGTGCTAGTGTGTGATCGTGGGTAGAAACATTGCAGGTAAACAAATTACCTCATTACAGTGCAACCTTGGTTAGGGTCATTAGTTTGTTCCAGAAGGTCAGACATTATCTGAAACGGATGCTAGGCGATTTTTCCTATAAGTAAACGTTCTTGTAGTTTTACAATTATAGTTTAAAATGCAGAATTCGAAATGCATATAAATCCATAGACATGAATGAAAGGGATAAACAAACATTTAAGGTTAGTTGTACCTTCACTGAAGACGTGATTTTTGACGTGACCGTTACATTGGGAACACAATTTAAGGACACATTGCGCCAGCGGTATCACCTTCCTCTTCAACACAACCTTCTTGTTTTGATAAGAGTTATTTATTAAATTCCATGGGGTTAGCAATAATTGACAATTCAATATTATCTGGCATTAGAGATACTTACCTGAGTAGTGTGTCAGTCACAATAGCTGCTTAGCCGTCTTTATACGCATACTACCTTGATGCAATGGACATCCCTGCCTGAGAACAAAACCGTGTTTCCTTCATGTTTCATAGTATTACGATTGTTTCTACTATTACTATTTGTTTTTTGCATCTGACAAGCTACGTCAATCTGGAGCTGATGTAACTTGCTGAAAGCTCCAGCTTTGTCTGCTTGTCAGTATGCATTATGGTAAATTCCAGCATTAAAAAAAATATGTTCATATTATTAGAATGTGCATAAGAGCCTACTATTGTGGCTGCTGAGTGATTATGAGTCATGATGCCTTCACACTGCGCTAAATTACTTCATAAGAAGATTTCCATTTTTGATTGTTTTTGCTCCAAAAATCTGACCAAATACTTATGGAAATACTTGCTCTGTAGAGTGAAGCAATACATAAATACAGGGGCTGCAACAGGGGCTGTACTTGGAGCTACTGAAATCTTTGGCACGTTTCCTTCTTTCTGCTTTCATGCAGGCTACAGAAATGTGCACGGTTGTCACATCAGATCATTATGGGTTGACATCGATGAAAGGAGAAAGCAGAAAATGCAGACAAAGCACGATATGATACTGCCCTTTAATGTCTGCATTTGTCACCACCCATTCCCAACGGACTTGTTACTCATTTAACCTTTTGGGCCACTCATCATTATTTGAATCATCCACTGTTTCTCTCCCTCAAAAGAGGGACCAAAATCCATTTATACAAGCACAGATTATAGTCAAGCAAGAAATGTTAATCATATAGTCTGCCTTTGTCTTGTCAGAAAAAGAAGCATCTGAGAGTATGAGAGGAATGACACAAACCAATGGTCTTTGTTTTACACTAGGCATGGACCGGTATGACATTCTGACGGTATGATAACCTTGGGCAAAAATATGCCGGCAAAACAAAATATGTTTCTGTAAAATATGTTACTATATCTTAAATATCTTTATTGAAAAGAGGAGAAAAAAGTTAGGTCAAAACAGTAAACAATATAATAGAACAGGATGTAAGTAGTGGTTAGCATGATGACTGCATAGTCCGGAGATGTGGAAGATCTAGGTTGAGTGTGGAGTTTGCATGTTCTCCTCATGCGTCTGTGGGTTCTCTCCAGCTACTTCGTTTTCTTCCCACATTCCAATAACATGCATGCTAGGTTACTACATTTTCCATAGGTATGAATGTGAGTGTGAATGGTTGTTGAACATCTTTTTACTTTGGTTGGATCAATATTTTACATTCTCTAGTTTATATCTATATTTTGATATTTATATATTTATACCATTACATTTGGAACATTTAACTTTTATCGTTAATGTCACTAGAAATGGAAGTGAAAGTTTTGTTGTATACTTTGTGCAATGGCAATCACATCAATCTATCCATCTTTATAAAATGTATAATTGAAAAAACAAAAGCCTTAACCTGCACTAAATAAATAAATAGTGCAAAACCCCTAGATAATGACGCATCTCTTCAAAATTGGCAAACGTGTCGTAGCACAGATAAGCAATTAGAACTATACTCCGATTGCTTCTCTCGCCATACCCAGTGCATGTCTCCATAATCAATTAATCTAAAGATTAATGGCTGATTCCTATTGATACTGAAGACTGCAACCGGCGCAACCAAATCGTTCGCAAAAATGTTATTTTTGTCATAGATTCTATGCTTAGGATTTTAGTTTGAATTCAGAAGCCTATTTATTTGTGAATATTGGCAAATTGTTGGTTATTCAGAATATGCTAAATTTGTGTTAATTTCATACATGCGCACTTTACTTTTCCTGCCTGTTCTGTGCAATGGGAAATATGTCGGTGGATGTAATCTTCCTATTATTCATTCATTCATTTTCTGTACCGCTTATCCTCATTAGGGTCACGGGGATGCTGGAGCCTATCCCAGCTGGCTTTGGGCGAGAGGCGGGGTACACCCTGGACTGGTCGCCAGTCAATCGCAGGGCACAGACAGACAAACAAACATTCACACTCACATTCATACCGATGGACAATTTTTTAGAATCGCCAATTAAGCTAACATGCATGTTTTTGGAATGTGGGAGGAAACCGGAGTACCCGGAGAAAACCCACACACGCACGGGGAGAACATGCAAACTCCACACAGAGATGCCCAACGGAGATTTGAACCCAGGTCTTCCAGATCTCCTGACTGTGTGGCCAATGTGCTAACCACTCATCCACCGTGCGGCGTAATCTTCCTATTATTAAAAGATAATGGAAGTATATTTATTTGATATTTTTTGGATCATTACAAACATGCTTTGTTTTATTTAGTAGTACACAGTAACTAAAAAGAAATAATACAGTATATAATACAGTCGATAATCGTTTTATGATCACATCGCAGGCATCGAATTGTGAAGTGGCCAGAGATTCCCACCCCTATTAATTACTTGACATTAATTTTGATTGTTTTTTTTACCTGTTGGAATGGCTTGGAATAAACTTAACTCTATGATTATGAGCCAACCAGTAATTCTTTAAAAGGATGTCAGCGTCTTATTTCTTTGTCGTCATGTATCGAACCACAGTGATAAGTCATTTACTCTCTGCAAGTAACATCAGAGGACCTAAAGGTGTCCTCGTTTGTCCACATGAAAGTCTACCTTCACTGACATCTAAACGTTTAATCTCATTTGCGTGGTGATAACATTCTCCCTTTTTTTTTTGCCCCAGAGCCCCTGACCCCTAATCTTAAACCTTTGACACCCAAATGTAAGCCTTTAACCCTAATCATACCAGACACACAATGGGTGCTTCTAGAAACAGAGATGAGCTCAGTATGGCTCACTTGGGAGAGGGTTTAGTAGTCATTAAGAGGGCTTATGTCTTCTTTTCTCTCTCTCTCTCTCACACACACACACACACACACACACACGCATGCACAAAAGAGGAGGCTAATACTCTGTGGAGGAAAACCCTCATAGCAACAGACAGTCGCACAATTTGTGTACAGAGTGCTATATTTTTTTTTTGCTGAATGGCGAGTCCACAATTGTGCTGAGAAAACATTTTCGAGGGGAAGCTACCACATTCCGTAATACATAAAAGGACGCAAGACCGACTTTTCAACCTACACCCAACCTGTCAGTTACAAATTCCCAATAGCAAAAAAATCTACGTACAATGAAATGTTAGCGTTATAGCACAGGCAGCAGGAATTATAAAGCATATTATTTATGTTTACAAAAGTGACGTTTTTGGTTCTGACCCAAAACACTGAAAATGATGTGTATCGCAGCCACCGCTGAAGGCATTACACGAGCAGCAACATTATCGTTGTTTTTTTTTTTTTAAGTTCAAGTTAATGCATTGACATGTACAGCTGTATCTCAATAAATTACCACAGCTTTTGTATTCTTTAAGTTCACTACACATTGGTCAATCCATCCATCTTCTGTGCCGCATTAGGGTCACAGTGGTTGTGCTTCAGGCGAATGGCAGGGTGCACACCTGGACTGGGTGCCAGTCAGTTGCAGGGCACATACAAAAATTCACACTCATTCATACCTACGGACAATTTAGAGTCGTCAATTAACCTAACATTAATGTTATTGGAATGTGGTAGGAAACCGGAGTACCCGTAGAAAATCCAAAATGCACACTCCACACAGAGATGCCCAACGGAGATTTGAACTCAGATCTTCCAGATCTCCTGACTGTGTTATTGGCCATACAGTGGCCTCATAAAATTTAAAAATGTGTCAATGAAGTTCAATATTGTAAGCTCCTGGTTCATGCTCTAATCAGCAAATCAACTGCAAAAACTGCATGAGCCTTTTAATTGGTCTCCAGTCTAAATTGAACTGCTGAATTAAAATTAATTTTGCACAATATGGTATTTTATTGTGATGCACCTGTATATCAGTGGACACATTTGCAGGTTTAATGTAACATGCCTATAGAATAATCATAACTTCGGCATTTTTTTCTATAATTCGACAAACATTCATTCATTCATTTTCTATACCGCGTATCCTCATTATGGTCGCGGGTATGCTGGAGCCTATCCCAGCTAACTTTGGGCAGGAGGCGCGGTACACCCTGGACTGGTCGCCAGAGCACATATAGACAAACAAAGACATACAAACATTCACACTTACATTCATACCTATGGACAATTTAGAGTCGCCAATTAACCTGACATTAGTGTTTTTGGAATGTGGGAGGAAACCGGAGTACCCGGAGAAAACCCACCCATGCACCGGGAGAACATTCAAACTCCACACAGAGATGCCCAACAGAGATTCGAACCCTGAACCTCCTGACTGTGAGGCCAACATGCTACCCATTCAGCCAATTCAACAAACATGAATGTTATTATTTCACTTTCTTTCAACAAAATAGTTTATTTCTTTCTTAAAAAAAAGTCAGAAACTAAGTATTCACAAATCAAACTATGCTAACTACAAAAGCAAGTGAGAGCTGTCAGGTCAGGTTGTCGACCTGTTTTGTATAAACAAATGCTAAAAATACGTATCTAAAAATTCCTATGACATCTTCATGGTAAAAATACTTTTCTTTTAATATTTTCCTTATACATATATCCATCCATTTTCTATGCTGCTTATATATACTGTATGTTAATAATTTCTCTGCAATTGGTTGGTGACCATTCCAGGGTGTACCCCAACTCTCACCCAAAGTCAGCTGGGATGGGGTCCAGCATACCCCCCCCCCCCCGACCGTAAACAGGATAAGCCACATAGAAAATGGATGGATGGATAGATAATAATAAGTGTTTGTATCTGTAATTCTGTCTCCGGGGCCATGGGACAATACCAGTCGCTGCTGTCATAGTGGTTCTATGTGGTACAGCCACATTCAGGGGTTGACTTGACTCACCAAGCAACAACTGTACACACACACACATATATACAGAAGCATAACTCCTCCTAAGTGACAGCGTCTGACCACAAACAGCGTCTTCAGTCATTTATTTTGCACCCAGCGCATAACAGTTTAGTGTGTCTGTCTGCATGATAGTTCAAGTTATGCAATTTGGTTTTATAGTAGCAGTATTTGGCATTTGTTCTCTCTGTAGATAACGCAGACAAAATGTGTAACCCATAATTGTTTGAATGCTGCGGGACAAGCATAAATCAAGCAAAATACCAAAATGTGTGACTCGTTTGGGAAGGAAAACACATTTTTCTCAGCTTTTGAAATATTAGGCTTTAACATGAAAGGAAAATTCACGAGGAAGAGCAGTGGTATGGAATTTCTAAGCGTTTACATTATGGAGCTTTCAGAATTGTAGGCAAATTCTCCTTTAATACGTTTCCTTTTGTTCTCCTCCCCAGAGTGACCAAGTTTTGGTTTGGTGTGAGAACAACAGACGCTGTGCTCAGGTATGCTGCAGTGTACTACACACAATGCTGTCTAACTCCAAGGACACAGTAAACCTCATTCCAGCTTCACTGCTGTCTGCACAACATACTGTCTGTGTTTATATCTGATACACTTCCAGCACTTCTGTTGTTTGTTATTTGTTTGGGGGCCCTTGACCAATATGTGGGAACAATGCATGAATAATTAATCACAACAATAGTATGCTGAATAGATGAACTAATGTTGCGTGGTGTTTGTGAACTCCGTCCACCTTTGCTTAACCAGTGCACACTCAATTTAAGCTTTTCTTCCAGCACTTTGTATGCAGGCTGTTCAAGTTTTATATTACTTTTGGCCAGCTAGAAGTCGTATTTCATTTTTTTTGTTTGGCCGTTTTCCATATATGCTGCAAATGAAAAACTGGGCAGGCGAACAAGCTATTGTTTTGCAGGATGGTCATTCACCCGCCACGCTGGACAGCAGCAGCAACAACAACAACAACAACAACAACCCTATTGTGACTGTCAGGGCACACACACACCAGAGACATAAATAGAGAGAGTCTACACAAAAAAAACTATAGAAGCCTTTGGGGTAAAGGTGAAGCATCTTCAACAAACAACAAAAGTTAATTTGCCTCGATTCAACCTTTATATACATATATACAGTATATACACTCCCGATCAAAATCTTAAGACCGGTCACACTCCCCCTTCTTGCTTTTGCATATTGAAGCTCTACTTAAAACCTCATTACGATCCAAATGTGCAAAAGGTAAATTCTAGCAATTTTTCAACTGGTCTTAAGATATTGATCGGGAGTGTGTATATGTGTGTGTGCGTGCGTGTGTGTGTGTGTGTATACACACATATATATACATATATGTGTGTGTGTATTATATACTGTATGTGTGCATTATACACAGTATAATACAGGCATGAAGAACATGGTATTGACTTTCATATATTTTCTCCTGTATCAGCGTTGTAATTAGCAGAATAATGATAATAGAGATATGCCATATGAGAGGTTTGCAGGGATGTCTTCCTTTAAGTCTTGTTGTGTCGACCAACCAGTCACACGCCATTTGGCCTCGGTTGGTTCAGTTCCTTATAATCTACTGAATTAAGCATTTTCAACCATAAAAATGGCAAATTGGACTAAAGTACAAATGTAAAGAATTCAAAAGATGCATTCAAATATGTTGATAAAATGTAGTATTCTAAACTGGTCACTAGGTGTCAGTGTTACTGTAATGTTTGATGAGACACAATCACCATACTTGATTGCTGGAACAACAGGGTTTTATTGCAGGAGGAATTATCTGGCAGGCACAATAATGTAAATAATTAAATGTAAATATTTAAAACATGGGATACAAAGTACTATACATGCAATGCTGAAACTCAACTCTGAACCCCCAACAATCACTTCCTGTCCCCCGTCCCGCCCCTCACTTAGGTCCCCAAGGCAACGCATTTATAGTAACACACACTTGCATTGGTCTTATTTATGTGTGAAATGCTTATTTACTCATACATCTAGAGTATAAAATATATATTTATACTGTTTACTATTGGGTATAATGAGTGTAAAGGTGAATATAAGTGTGTTATTTCATGTTTAGAGGACTGTTGTTAAAAAGGATGTTAAAAATTGCAGCTAGAAGGTTGTAAATTAGAGTTTATGCTCTAATTCTATGCTTAGGTTGGCGCCACTTTAAATTGGTATTCATCATCAGTTTCTTCATTCATTCATTTTCTGTACCGCTTATCCTCATTAGGGTCACGGGGATGCTGGAGCCTATCCCAGCTGGCTTTGGGCGAGAGGCAGGGTACACCCTGGACTGGTCGCCAGTCAATCGCAGGGCACATATAGACAAACAACCATTCACACTCACATTTACACTCTAATGGACAATTTTAGAGTCGCCAATTAACCTAACATGCATGTTTTTGGAATGTGGGAGGAAACCGGAGTACCCGGAGAAAACCCACACACGCACGGGGAGAACATGCAAACTCCACACAGAGATGCCCAACGGAGATTTGAACCCAGGGCTTCCAGATCTCCTGACTGTGTGGCCAATGTGCTAACCACTCAGCCACCGTGCGGCCGCAGCTCATATTCATTTTGCCAAATTTTTTCATTAGATTTTATGTCTGTCCTGATTAAGGCTGGACACGCGACTAACTTGTTTTGTCCCAAGCTATTTAGTAGTTACTGTAGTACTGTTGAGTGTCACACGCTTACTCACTCACATATGCAAGGACACAAAACCGACTGTACTATAAAAATGATGGAAAATAACGCAAAAGCCAAACCAGGTCCATGAAGACACAATTGGGTGTGGAGGAACGTGATGACCCCACACAGAGCCCCGATCTCAACCTCATCAATTGGACTTGTGATCTCGTAAATGTTATTCTTGATGGATGGAGACATTTTCCCTCAGCTCTATTGTTAATTTTTTATAGAAAGTCCTTCCAGAAGCTGCAATAAATGACTAACTATATTGATTTCCTATTTTCTTCATTGTCTCGATAATGCAATATTTTTCCGACAACATTATAAAACACTTTTATCAGATCTTATCTGCAATAGCACTAAGTCATTAGCAACATGCATATGCATAAAGTTAGAGAATAAGGAAACAATGGGAAGGGGTAATGACACAACTTATATTGGTAAGCGGTGTCTCATGAGCTGTCATGTTTTATCTGTTCTTTAGTTACATCAATTCCCAGGCTTTCCATATCAAAGAGACACACACCAAACAGATGTTGTACCAACATATGGTTTGTGTCACATCACCAGCAAACCCATGGAAAACCCACTTGGAAGTTCACTAAACTTAAACTGCAGCCCTCACTCATATTCTTCATCTTTCCTGTTGCCCCTCTTTTATCTGTCTCACACACACGCACAGATTTTACACACATGTAGAAAGATGATAATGTGCACCAGGTGTGTGAGGCAGCCTACTGTCCGCTAACGAATAAGATGGACGAACTAGAAAAGAGTAGTCCTTGTCGGTACACTTTCTTTGTCTCATGCTCAATCTTTAAATGTTCTTGGTGTAACAGCTGAAATGACTTGCAGGTTAAACCACACTCTACTGGTTTTAAAAATGTTTATTTATCTTATGCTTGTTTCGAGTGCTCTGGGCTCCACCATGCTCTGCATAAACAAATAATATTTACTAATTATTACAGAATCTTTTTTGTCTTGTGGGTACATTGTTTCCCACAGGACTGCAGTCTATTTGTGGCAGTGTGTTGAAGGGGTGGGATGAACTGATGTAACAAAATAATACATATTATAGAGCAAGCGGGGTCTCGGAATGGGTTTAAAATGTGTAAACAAAGATGCCGGAGAGTCAAATGAGACCGAAACGTGAGCTGGCATAGAAAGTCTTTGACTTGACTGAAACATCTCGCGGTAAGGTAAGTGCGTCCCTTGGATTGCATAGTTTGATCTGGTCACACATGTGCCAACTCGGCAGACTGGCGATTCTGGTGCATGATTATCAAAATAAAGCGGCGTGAAACATTTATATATATATATAATATATATATATAAT
>QODF01000066.1:1836002-1847281 GCA_024372805.1 Oostethus manadensis
CCGTCATTATTAATCTTAGCTGCTTTGGAGTGTCGGTGTGTTTAGCAGCGACATGTCTGACTCTCACGCTTTCTTACTCACACACATAACTCGTCATGTTGCCTTCCACGCCAGAAGTGACTCTCAGACCCTCTCAAAGAAATCGGTGGGTATACTTGTGGTTTAGAGCTTGCTAGTGACATCTGAGAGTGTGAGGTCTGTACCGCACACGTACCAAGAGTGGGTTCAACCTTAATGCGTTAGCCTTAGGTCTCTTCTATATCCACGTTGTACTATTGAGTAAATTGTGCATAGGAGGAATTTACTTTGAGGACGGGGATACCCCACATGTACTCTAAATGCAAGTATTGCATTTCAAGGCACAGGATTTTATATACAACATTATTATGGCAAGAATGAGGTCATAGGTCTGTACTGTAAGAATGAGACACATCCATACATCAGCTTCTCACCCCATCTCCAAGGGAGAGCCACGCCACCCTGCGGGGAAAACTCAAACAGAAATGAAATCCAGTAATTCAGTAATTTTAATAATTGCCCGTTTGCCAGAGACCCTTGTAATTGTCTAAGGGTGCTAAAGCAATTGCCTTGACATTGTAAGCATATTTTATTAATCATTCATGCTCAGCTGACACATACACTGCTGTTGCCAGATGTGTAAATATGTGCTTACTCTTGATGCATTTTTTATTTATTTTCACTTTACACAATGATTTTCCCAATTGCCGGACCAGTAAGGGCTGACTGTATTCTATTTTACTGAATCGACTCCAACTATTGACTTAGCTTTGGAGACGGTAGAAGCAAACAGATAACAGGCGCTGTGATATGAGATTATGAAGATGTAAGCTGAAGGTGGGAAGAAAAATGGGGATACAGGCAGAGAACAAACAGAACAAAGGCGGCAGGACATGAATGGAATAGAAGGGGAGGGAAAATGCATAATTGTGAAGGGGTGAAGGACAAAAGAGGAGGAATGAAAAATGAAAACATGTCTGTATCTGATCAAAGTGGCAGAGTAATGGAGATGCACACTGTGTGTGTGTGTGTGTGTATTTTTTTGTGTTTATGTACTGTACGTAAGTTAAAGGTTGTATGGTTTAAAGGACACGTTTTCTCAATCTGCAGCCCAGTGCAGCGCTTGGTCAAATAAACAGACCCATGGGACAAGATCATAGGATTTACATTTATAGTATTGTGGGGTCAAAATTTTTCCAACCAGCACTGAATAGTCAAAGAATTTTGATATATGTTGGTTTTAGAAAAGCTTCACCATAAAGCTCCGTGTTATTTCTTTAACAATGTCAACATGCAAGCATCTTGATGCTCAATTGTGGAGAAATTCAAAGTCATTTTCATGGACACAAAACAAGAGAGCGTAAGCTCTGCATTTACCCACCACAGTCAGCACAGCAAGCGTACTCTACATTGGTAACACGTATTAATGGGCAGGTTTTCAGGGAGATTTAAGGTCGGTGCCTTGCTCAACTTCACATAAAATAAGGGAAGATGATGAATTACAGCTATATTAGTTTCCACTTCTCCAAGAAAATATGGGAATTTGGGTCACCTGGTGAACAATCTGTAAAACACAGATTATTTCATTTCGACTGCCACAAATTGATTGGGCACTACCCGTTAACTCGCGCTCATAACACATTATAACGGGACTGCCTGTGACTGCAGCTTGTCGTTACAACTCTGTACAGTAGATTGCATCGTAACTCTTCTCCTTAACACTCATACGCACCTTGTCTGTCAGAGAATAAGAGTATGTAGTAGGAGGGGTCAGTGTTGCCAACTTAGTGACTGTGCTGTGTCGCTATATTTAGCAAGTATTGTGACCCTTCTATATTGTCTTTATAAAAAATGGACCCGTGACAACAAGCAGAGGGTCACCATCCAACATGTAAAAGCACTCGTGAGCGGGCACAAAACGAAGTGACAGAAAAAAGGTTAACTTGTATTTGTAAACATATTTTTTTGCTTATCATATTTTTGCTCACTTTTTGTCTCCACCGAACCGTTCATAAAAATGACCTGAGCATGTGCCATGCAGCTATTTGTGCAAATCCTACGATGGCATCATCTAACCCCCCCCCAGCATCCCGTTGCCACAGAACACCTTTACTGTATCTAAACAATCTGAAACACATGGTCTGAACCACTTATTTATGATGCATGACTTCTTATGTATGACTCTTAAAAGACTCTCTTATACTTATGTATATTACCTACTATGTAAGAACCCAACATGTGGTTTCAGCTGGCTTCGTTGCCGCTACTTGAAGCCCAATATCAGCATTGTGCTCACGTATCGAGTCCACTGCTCGATAATGATGAACCCTAATGGCCCGCAGTTGTCATTTGAAAAATATATTGTCACCAGCTTATTAAGAACAGCTGAAGTTGTTTGAGAAGCCATTTACATCAAAAAAGTGGCCCATTTATTTGTTCAAATTTGACTTTTTATGGCTTTTTCATCTGTTTGTTCTTCTCAAATCAGTGAGATGGAAGGAACTGAAGAAATGATGAAAGCCAGAAACACTGGGCAGCTGAGGGAGGCAGAAAGAGACAAAGAGGGAGAGAGTGGAGGTTGGGGCCGAAACCTCGGTTTTTATATGGTGTCTGGTTGTAATTTGCAAAGAGCCATCATTCACCAGTTCTGTCAACCTCTTCTGTGTTGTGTGAGCCCTTGAAAGAGATGGTGTTCTTTATGTTCTCAAACTTCTTGTTCGTAGAAAGACAAGAATCATGTTGATGTTTATTTAATTGCATTATTGTTAATATTACCTATTATTGTTACCATGAGCTAGTTCATTACAATTATTAGTAGTATTATGTCACTGTGAGAAGGAGTTTCAACTCCCACCTACGGGAGAGCTTCTACCATGTTCCGAGGGAGGCAGCGGACATTGAATCCGAGTGGATTGTTTCGTGACACCATTGTGTCACACCATTGCGATGTTTCGTGACACCATTGTCGATGCGGCCGATCAGAGCTGTGGCCGTAAGGTTGTCGGTGCCTGTCGTGGCGGTAATCCCAGAGCCCGTTGGTGGACACCAGTGGTGAGGGATGACATCAAGCTGAAGAAAGAGTCCTATCAGGCCGTCTTGGCCCATGGGACTCTGGAGACAGCTGACAGGTACCGGAAGGCCAAGCGGTCTAGAGCTCTGGTGGTCGCTGAGGCAAAAACCCGGACATGGGAGGAGTTCGGAGAGGCCATGGAAAACGACTTCCGGATGGCTTCAAAGAGATTCTGGACCACCATCCGCCGTCTCCGGCGGGGGAAGCAGTGCACAGTCAACACCGTGTATGGTGGGGACGGTGTGCTGCTGACCTCGACTCGAGATGTTGTAGACCGGTGGAGGGAATACTTTGAAGACCTCCTCAATCCCACCGACACGCCTTCCAAAATGGAAGCAGTGCCTGGGGACTCTGAGGCAGGTTCGCCTATCTCTGGGGCTGAGGTCAACGAGGTGGTCAAAAAGCTCCTTGGTGGCAGTTCCTTAAGGCCCTAGATGCTGTGGGCGTGTCTTGGTTGACACGACTGTGCAGCATTGCGCGGACGTCGGGGTCGGTGCCCCTGGACTGGCAGATTGGGGTAGTGGTCCCGCCTTTTAAGAAGGAGGACCGGAGGGTGTGTTCTAACTATCGTGGGGTCACACTCCTCAGCCTTCCCGGTAAGGTCTATTCGGGGGTTCTGGAGAGGAGGATCCGCCGGATAGTCGAATCTCGGAATCAGGGGGAGCAGTGTGGTTTTCGTCCTGGTCGTGGAACTGTGGACCAACTCTATACTCTCGGCGGGGTACCTGAGGGTGCATGGGAGTTTGCCCAACCAGTCTACATGTGTTTTGTGGACTTGGAGAAGACATTCGACCGTGTTCCTCGGGGAATACTGTGGGTAGTGCTCCGGGAATATGGGGTATCGGACCACCTAATCCAGGCAGTTCGTTCCCTGTATGACCGGTGTCATAGTTTGGTTCGCATTGCCGGCAATAAGTCGGACCCGTTTCCAGTGAGGGTTGGACTCCGCCAGGGCTGCCCTTTGTCACCGATTCTGTTCACTACTTTCATAGACAGAATTTCTAGGTACAGCCAAGGCGTTGAGGGGTTTCAGTTTGGTGGCCGCAGGATTTGGTCTCTGCTTTTTGCAGATGATGTGGTCCTGTTAGCTTCATCAAGCAGTGACCTTTAACTCTCACTGGATCGGTTCACAGCTGAGTGTGAAGCGGCTGGAATGAGAATCAGCACCTCTAAGTTCGAGTCCATGGTTCTCGCCCGGGAAAAGGTGCAGTGCCATCTCCGGGTCGGGGATGAGGTCCTGCCTCAAGTGGAGGAGTTTATTTACCTCGGGGTCTTGTTCACGAGTGATGGAAGGATGGAAAGCGAGATGGACAGGCGGATTGGTGCGGCGTCTGCAGTGATGCGGACTCTGCACTGATCTGTCGTGGTGAAAAGAGAGCTGAGCCAAAAGGCAAAGCTCTCGATTTACCGGTCGATCTACGTTCCTACCATCACCTATGGTCATGAGCTTTGGGTAGTGAACGAAAGGACAAGATCGTGGGTACAAGCGGCCGAAATGAGTTTTCTCCGCAGGGTGGCTGGGCTCTCCCTTAGAGATAGGGTGAGAAGCACTGTCATCCGGGAGAGACTCGGAGTAGAACCGCTGCTCCTCCGCATTGAGAGGAGCCAGACGAGGTGTCTCGGGCATTTGGTTAGGATGCCTCCCGAACGCCTCCCTGGGGAGGTGTTCAGGGCACGTCCAACCGGTAGGAGGCCTCGGGGAAGACCCAGGAGACGTTGGAGAGACTATGTGTCTCAGCTCGCCTGGGAACGCCTCGGCATCCGCTGGGAAGAGCTAGACGAAGTGGCCGGGGAGAGGGACCTCTGGGCTTCCCTGCTTAGGTTGCTGCTCCTCCGACCCGACCTCGGATAAGCGGAAGAAAATGGATGGATGGATGGATGGATTATGTCACTGTGAAGACAGCTATGCAGTGTTTCCCACACATACGTTTACTTGTGGTGGCCCACCACTAATAAAATGGGACCGCCACAGATAGATGTGGCGCTATCTTTTTTTAAATTTTATATTTGGGTGCTATGTGTTTGTCCACTCTCACAAACACATTATAATGGTAGTTTACTGGTTTTACTGGGTTTTTATTAATGGTTTGGTAATTTTGTGTAGCATGTCATTAAAACTTGATACAATGAATGGCATCATAAGCTTCTTAACACACCTCATACGCACTTACCACAACTGACTGCATTGTGCATTATAACACATCTGTTCATCAATGTGGTGCAATATTAGATGTACAATGACACATATCTTTACAATCAGCATAGAGTGACATGGAGCCCGGGAAAGGTCATTTGAAATTAACTAAACAAAAGTACTGCAAAGCCTTATTTGTTTTCTTTGTGTTTATTTTTTCATGTCAAGTGCCTTCATCCATGCAAAGAGCTCTGGGAAACCAAGAAGATGCTTTCTCCAAAGTCTTGTGAGGTAAAACGCTGTAGAGTGTGCTTTGGGTGTCGGTGTGCGTGTGTGTGGGTGTGTTGCATGGATGTGTATGTCACTTCATACTGTAGCTGCATTGAGAACCTGTTATTGTTGGCGCAATACTTGGATTTCAGACTTGAACAGTTCTATGGATGTTTGTTAAGACAAGCTCTCACATGTACATGAACATACTTTACGTCTGTGCACACACACACAAACACACGCACACGCACACACCCACACCCACAAAACTCTCTCTTCTGTAGATGTTAAGCAGAGGAAACAGTTTCTGCTGTATGTGTTCCTGTATTAGAGTGTACGTGTGGATGTATTTGCAGTAGGGGTGTCACAAGACACTCACATTCACGAGATGAGACGATACACGAAATTGCATATACGAGAACAAGATGAGACAAGATTTTAATTTTACAATTTAGAAAAATGATAATGATAAAATTAATAAAAAAATATTACAATATATTGCAATCTACTGCGATTGACTGGTGACCAGTCCGGGGTGTACCTCGCCTTGTCAGCTTGGACAGGCTACAGCATACCCACATGACATAGAACAAGGATGGATATTACAATCTACTGATTTAATTTCTACTATGTTGCACTCTTCTGCACTGTGTGTGCATGCTACCTGCCCTGCTTCAACCTCACCGAGACGGAGAGACGAACAAAAGGCTTCACTCCGTTCATGCTGTTGTTCCATGGAATAAACGCACTATGGTGCTGAAACCATTGCACCGAGTGAACCCTCTTCCTACCTGTTTAGAGGCAAGAGATGTGAAAAATACACATGCACATGGCAATATATTGAGGCCAACACAATTATTGAGTTTGTTGCTATTCGTTGTGCGATTCATTCATTAATTTATTGTTGTCCCAGGCCTATTGTCATAGAAATCTCGTCACGTTTTAAACGCAAGAGTTCTTCGGACACAAAATCTTGTGACACCCCTACTTTGTACGGAAAACCTCTTTCCCTTTCAACAGAAGCAGACAGAGTGCGTGACGAGTAGAGAGTTTCTGGCATCTCTGAGGGCTTCCCGACCGGGTGACTGTCCTCCACCTCATCGTGCAACGGGATTTGCGGCAGCCTGCGTGGAGAGCTGCTCGCTAGACCGGCATTGTCCTTCCCCCAGGAAGTGCTGCTTCAATGGCTGTGGACACACATGTCAAACACCAGCCAATCTTTATAAAGGTGAATACACACCCCATGGGGTGTACCCAACATGCTGTTTAATGCCGACAATATTGATATTGCTATTCTTACTTGGCTGTCTTACAGCTATCCGATATACAGATATTCTTCAGCTCTTCTTTTCCAGTAGTAACTCTTCCCTCAAACTGTTTAGGTCATCTTGTATAACGAATGAAGACACTAAAAACAAAGCGAAGAAGAAATAAACATGGACGTACTGAGTTTGCAAACTTGTTGTTGTGTGGAGCATGTCATCGCTTGTCATTTTCCGCGGGAAAAACAATGTGAATATCTGACCAACAATATTGGTCGTCCAAGATTGTATCCTATCTTTTTTGATAACAGCTTTGGTACATTTTTACGTTCATTGTTATGTATAGCTTTTAGTTATATGGTATGTGTCTGGCTTGTGGGTGAACTGCATCCAAAGCAACATACAGTATACCCCCACAACACATGTAGACATGATAGTGAAGTTATATGTACTAAAAAAAATACTTATAAGCTTTGTGATACAGGTGAAAAAGTGTATTGTTAATGTGAACTTTTTTTGATTTTAGTAGTTCAACTCTAGAGTTGACATTATTTTAAAGTAAATTAAAGTAAATTAAAGCTGTAAAATTACAGCTTTTTCCCATAACTGTGTTTTTTTTTTATGTTTTCCAACTATTTCAGATTTTTTTTATAAGTTTTATTTTTGTAATATTGTATATTTTTTATATATACTTTATTTCCATAATATTTACACCCTATTCCCATATTTTTTTAACTTGTTCTCCAACCTAATTTCCCCCATTTCTGTTTTGTTTGTTTCTCATAAAATAAGGACTCTAAAAAAAGATTTTCATAATATTTCAACTTTTTGTTACTAAAATGGTTATGATGATGAAAATAATGATCCGTTTTTCATAATAATACAACTTTAAACTAGTTCTTGTTCACTTTTTTCTCATAATATTTTGACTTGATTCTGAAATTTAAAATAAGTTTCCCGTTTTTGCTATTGTTGTTTTTTTAAATAAGATTATATATTTAGACAAATTATAATTTTAGAATGTGCTGTGGGCCAGTAAAAAAACAGCCACTCAAATGGGGACTCAAATGCCCCCCGGGGCCACACTTTGGAACCCCCCTATGCTAATGGAATGTCTAATCTAATACAATAACATGGAAGTATTAATTGTGTTAGTATGGTGAGAAGGTGGTAAGCCGTGGCTGTCTGATTGATGATGACACTTTTCTAGTCAATATCTGTCTTCATCAGTCTTGTCTTGCTCCTCCAGGTGTCCCTCTGAAGCCCCGCAGAGACATGAGCTTTGTGGAGGATTCAATGGGCCGGGTGAAAGTGATGTGGGTGTCCAAGTTCAATGTCAGCGTGGAGCCAGTTGTTTACATGCTCCAGTCACGCTGGAACACAGGCATTCACCCCAGTGAAGATCATGCTTCCCCATGGACCACTGTTGCCATGGTAAATGCCATGAGACTCAGCTCAGGTCTGCATTTGAGAATTTGATAGTGACAACAGTTTTGCCAATTAACAGTTAACCTGAAAGGGTAGAAAACTCTCTTTCACAACTTTGGAAATGACAGTCATCAGTCTGTTGCCTCACTGTCTAAACATCCTCCCCAGCCTGCCTCACATTCTGCCAGGGTAAAGCGTTGATGTGAATGCATGGGTGAGTGTATGTGCTCTGTGTACCCGCATGTGTGTGTGCCTGTGTGAGGTTAGGTAAATAAACAGAGCTAAAAAGGAACCACTGGCAGCCACAGTGGTTCCAACGACTTACACTGAGCGACTGAACATTCACTATGGACTTAAATAGATGACGGTTTGTGTCCGCAAGTCTGTAGGTGTCTGTAAGCCACGTGATACACACGATATCTGGAACAATTGCACCCATAACCGTGAAACATGTTTTGAATTACTGCCAGTCTCTGTTTGTCTCACTTTCCGTTTTGCTGGGATGTACAAAAATTGAATGTTTAAAAGGTCAATAACTCACTATGCAAATTATGAAGAACTTGCAGTAAGCATGCAATTATAAATTTTTAATCGCCTGCACAGAATTTTTGCATTCATCTGCATACATGTACTGTATAATTGCCACACCAAGTCAAAAGGCTTTAATGACGTAACTATTGATCACTGTGCACGTACTACTGTATATAACATTTTGGTGCGGACACAAATCAAGGTTTTAGTTTTACTAAAAAATGTCACCATTATCCATCAAATATCTAGACCATTTATCATAATTAAGGTAGCATCTGATCTCCAGCCTATACCAGCAGACTTCAATAATATATACAGTACATATTCACACATTCACAATTAGAGACTCTTTAGTCCAACATGCATGTTTTTGGAATTTGTGAGGATCCCACTCAAGCATGGGGACTACAGTACATGCTAAACACTAAGCGATTGTGCAGCACTTTCACCATTATATCCCAACGTATTACCTAACTGTTATGTTGATTTTGTAGTCACTAAAGTGAAATGGATTCAACACATCATAGGAAGTTAACAGAAAAACTGAATCAAGCCCCTCTTTGGGCTAACATGTTTTTTATATTTGAGACCCTCAATAATTTAGTTTTTGATACTACTTATTGAACATGCACTTGAGGCTAGTTTATACAGTAAAAATATATATTGTGAACATTTATTACAATTATATATACATGTATATTTATTATATATGTGTGATAATATCGACCCACCGATACCATCCATTTTCTTCCGCTGATCCGAGGTCGGGTCGTCGGGGGAACCTAAGCAGAGAAGCCCAGACTTCCCTCTCTTCGGCCACTTCGTCCAGCTCTTCCCGGCGGATGCGGAGGCGTTCCCAGGCCAGCCGAGAGACAAAGTCTCTCCAACGTGTCCTGGGTCTTCCCCGAAACCTCCTACAGGTTGGACGGGCCCTGAATACCTCCCCAGGGGGACATCCGGGACGCATCCTAACCAGATGCCCGAGCCACCTCATCTGGCTCCTCTCAATGCGGAGGAGCAGAGGTTCTCCTCCGAGTATCTCCCGGATGACAGTGCTTCTCACCCTATCTCTAAGGGAGAGCCCAGCCACCCTGCGGACAAAACTCATTTCAGCCGCTTGTACCCACGATCTTGTCCTTTCGGTCACTACCCAAAGCTCATGACCGTAGGTGAGGGTAGGAACGTAGATCGACCGGTAAATTGAGAGCTTTGCCTTTCGGCTCATTCCGATGTCCACGCAATGCTGCAGAGTCATGTCAACCCAGACTTGCCCACAGCATCCAGGGCCTCAAGGATCTCCAGGCGGATCTCATCCACCCCCGGGCCTAGCCACCAAGGAGATTTTTGACCATCTCGGTAACCTCAGCCCCGCTTCAGAGTCCCCAGGCACTGCTACCATGTTGGAAGGCGTGTCGGTGGGATTGAGGAGGTCCTGAATGTATTCCCTCCACTGGTCCACAACATCTCGAGTCGAGTTCAGCAGCACACCGTCCTCGCCATACACGGTGTTGACTGTGCACTGCTTCCCCTCCTGAGACAGCGGATGGTGGTCCAGAATTACTTTGAAGCCATCCGGAAGTCGTTTTCCATGGCCTTTCCGAACTCCTCCCATGTCCGGGTTTTGCCTCAGTGACTGCCAGAGCTGCAGACCGCTTGGACTGCCGGTACCTGTCAACTGCCTCCAGAGTGCCATGGGCCGAAAGGGCTCAATAGGACTCTTTCTTCAGCTTGACCGCATCCCTCACCACTGGTGTCCACCAACGGGTTCTGGGATTACCGCCACAACAGGCACCAACCACCTTACGGCCACAGCTCCGGTCAGCCGGAACGACAATGGACGCACGAAACATCGCCTACTCGGATTTAATGTCTGCTGCCTCCCTCGGAACATGGTCAAAGCTCTCCCGGAAATGGGAGTTGAAACTCTTTCTGACAGGGGACTCTGACAGACATTCCCAGCAGACCCTCACAATGCGTTTGGGTCTGCCAGGTCTGACTGGCATCCTCCCCCACCATCAGAACCAACTCACCACCAGGTGCTGATCGGTTGACGGCTCCGCCCCTCACTTCACCCGAGTGTCTGACGACACAACCACAAAGTCAATCATCAAACTGCGGCCCACTGTGTCCTGGTGCCAAGTGCACATGTGGGCACCCTTATGCTTGAACATGGTGTTCATTATAGACAATCTGTAATGAGCATAGAAGTCCAATAACAAGACACTGCTTGGGTTAAGATCAGGGGGGCCGTCCCACCGATACTTAAATATAATGTCCAAATATTGGCATCGGTTTTTTTCTCTTTTTTTCGGCACTGTGGGCGGCACACTCACTTGAACTGTGCCAGTGTGCCTGACTAAGTGTCTCCTTTGGATATTTAACTTGCTATTTGCAATTACTGCAAAGCGTTGGTTATGGGAGGTAGAACCAAGACTTTTTCCTTCAATACTTTCAATTTAATCTCCCATCACAGGAGGAATCATACAGAGAGATATATGCTGCGTTTTTGTATAGCAAAGTAATGAGGAGCAGTAACAGGCATAGTCGGCACTGAATATATATATGT
>QODF01000066.1:1847286-1886665 GCA_024372805.1 Oostethus manadensis
ATATATATATATATATATATATATTATATTACATATATATACATATATATATTATACATATTTATATATATATATATACAACACATATAAATATTCAGTGCCTACTATGCCTTTTACTGCTCCTCATTACTTTGCTGCACTGAATATATATATATATATGTGTATATATATATGTGTATATATATATGTGTATATATATCAATATATATATACATATATACATATATATATTATACATATTTTATATATATACATATATATATTCAGTATGTATATATATACATATATATATATATATTATATATATTCAGTATGTGCCCTGCGATTGACTGGCGACCAGTCCAGGGTGTACCCTGCGTCCCGCCCAAAGTCAGCTGGGATAGGCTCCAGCATACCCGCGACCCTCATTTTCTATACCCGCGGTATAAAAAATGAATGAATGAATATTCAGTATGTGTATATATATGTATATATGTATACAGGTTGATAGAAATTTAACTCCTATTTTAAAATACTTAGAATTTATCCATTTGTTGTAATATTGTTCTCCATTTTTTGTGTAAATTCCATGATGTATGGGAAGTAAATCTATGTTTTTGTTTTCCGTCACAACTGCCACTACTGGCCGGGAGAAGGTCCTCCATAATACCTCTGAAAAAATGCAGAATCGGCCCAAGGTAATGGTATGTTGTGAAATGACTTCGGACATTTCTTGTGAGAATTAAAGTTCAGAATTAAATTACAATTACTTAATAGTAGGGAGTTGGCACGGCTCTGTTGTGACGACAGCCGGCGGCACAGTGTAGATCTCCACAGAGTCACACAGAGTCTAACGCTCTTCATTCCCCTGGATACTCATTCATTCATTCATTCATTTTCTATACCGCTTATCCTTATTAGGGTCACGGGGATGCTGGAGCCTATCCCAGCTGGCTTTGGGCGAGAGGCGGGGTACCCCCATGACTGGTCACCAGTCAATCGCAGGGCACATATAGACAAACAACCATTCACACTCACATTTACACTCTAATGGACAATTTAGAGTCGCCAATTAGCCTAACATGAATGTTTTGGGATGTGGGAGGAAACCGGAGTACCCGGAGAAAACCCACACACGCACGGGGAGAACATGCAAACTCCACACAGAGATGCCCAACGGAGATTTGAACCCTGGTCTTCCAAATCTCCTGACTGTGTGGCCAATGTGCTAACCACTCAGCCACCGTGCGGCCCAGTCTAACGCTCTTTTATAACTTTATTCTGACTTGAACACATCAACAGCAGTGCAATCCCAACACCATATATGTGTCTCCAATGCCAAACAAATACGTCTTTACTCCATTCATCATTGCAACGACAGTTGTTCATTGTCACGAGACAGACCGCGAGATGCATTCACAGACGCTCCAAACATCACAACAATGTCTTTGTTATGGTCTAATAAACAGTGCTGTAATAAGCGGAAATGCAAAGAAAACAATACATGGATATTCTTATCATTTACTTTGTAACTCTAAATGCAGAAATTCAATTTGCTGCATTTAAGTATGTTCGGAAACAAAGCATGTCAATTCAACTTAAATGATGCAATGACTTTGATTAATCTTGATTAATTTTAAAACTGTGAATAATGTGATATTAAAAAGATTAATCATTTCCCAGCCCTAATATAAATATATTAATATACAGTATATTAATACTTTATATATATTGTATATATATGTACAGTATATACCAAAAAGTCATCAGTTAAAAATTATAATTTTCATCACTCATTATTTGTATGTGTGCTGTTATGTTCCTCATTTACTGAATAAAATGCCTAAATATATTTGTTTAAAATGCACTTTGGACATATCATGTCTAACAATGTAAAAACATTGGACAGTTGATTTTCAAAACAAAACAACACAACAAACACATTTGCATAATTTTCCTAAGAAAGTGTGGGTCGTGACTTAATGACCATTGGAAAATGTGGGTCCCTGGTTGAGATCATTTGATAACCCCTGGTCTTGCATTCTTGCCTACATTGAATGTGATGTGTGTATTTTTAGACCCTTTCCGAAGATGCCCTTCTGTCAGCTTTGAGACCTCAACGTTGGTACCAGTTCAGAGTGGCAGCAATAAACAGCCAAGGCAGCAGAGGCTTCACAACACCAGGCAAACACTACATTTCCAATAAAGGTCGGTCAAACCAGCAAGTGCAACTCAGAGAGCGTTAAAGGGATAGTTCGTGTTTTTTTACATGAAGTAGTAGGACATCCCCGTCATTGGTGTAGTACATCAAGAGTGACTTTTTCCCCAGTCGCCCGAGAGTTTAGTTCTGGTCAGATGTCTGTGATGAAGAACGTAGATCCGTTTTGTTGCTGGAGCTACATGAGGAAAGAGTTTTCTCAAAACAATGTGTTCAAAAGTGTAATAGAAAAGTAATACCAAGCAATTTATGAGGTTTGATTTTTTTCAGGGAGGCATGTTTGTCATGCAAATGTATTACTCTTTTGATTGTATATTGTTTTGAGAAGCAGAATACTTTACCTATGTGATCTCAGCAATTAACTGGATCGCTCTTCATCACCGAAATCTGAACAGAATTGGATTTACGGTAAAAACTGGGGGCTAAGTCACTGTTGATGTACTACACTATTGATGAGGATGTCATACAACTTCATGTAAAAAACCCTGAAATATCCCTTTAAGTTGAGCTCTAAGTCCCTGATTGGTAAATCTTGTTGTTCTCATGAGACACTGAGGAATTAAAGAACATATTTGTTTCTTCCTTTTTCTTGTTCTTTCTCCTGGCGGAGAGAAGGAGAAGGTATAACAAATCTGTGAATTCATCAAGAAAACAGACACATACCAAGAGCAAAGTATACATAACGTGCCAGTATTGTGCAGAAACACACACTCGCGCTATGTCTACCTAACACAAATTCAGGGCTAATTAATGCCAAAGTTAGATGCAAAGTTGGATTTTTGTTAATACTTTGTCAGAGGTCTAATTTTTTACCACAGCATAAACATAAAATTCTGGAATTCTGCATAAAATTCCCCTTGCAGATTAAGTTGGCCCTGAAAAAAAATGTGTTTTCCTTTTTTTGTGGTGACTCAAAGGAGAATATTGATGCCATATCTGTCCTTCATACTTGAGTGGACCTTTGCATAATAACTGGAGACAGTGGTAAGGAGCAAGGTGTTTGTAAACTAGAGAATACAATGGGATCATACTGCTCTAATCAAATTTCTTTCGTTCAAGAAACCCTGAATGAGGAAGCACAAATGTCATGTGTATTTGTGCAGGACAAAATTTATTACATACAGTAAATGCAACTTTTTAACATGCACACAGACTGAGGATAGCTGCTCAGTTTTGCCTTGCTTGCGATGATATCTCTTGACTGTCATTCTGTTGGTTTCATACTAATGGTGCATTTGCGTGTGTGTGTGTGTGTTAAATGTGGGTTCAGGGTTAAAGGTTAAAGACACACACAGGCATTCCAAATACCATCTGATAGCAGTCAGTCTTGTGTTTCTCGTTCATTAGTCTGATTAGTCAGGGGATGGGGGTCAGGGGTCAGAAATCAGGAAGCTAGCAGATGTCAAACAGGTTCCCCCTCTGTTTGGGTCTTCTAATGTGACTTTACAAGATGAATAACATCAATGTGGTTTTATTATTCCTCTACTCAGTTTCTCAACAAGGTGGAATCATGGTTGGTGTCATTAATTTGTTTGAGAAGTGCCAACTCTAACCAAAACATATAAATAATTAATTTTCCCCATAAGAAATAATGTATATTCAATTCATCCTTTCCAGAAAGCCAAACATTAGAACACTATACCTATATAAATCATCCCCCCCTTCCTGCCTTGCCATGAGTTATATTTAGAATTTAATACTACAGGTATTTCTCATCTCACTCACCATAAACAGAGCCAAATAAAGTACCAGCTTATTGATAAAGAAGGTGAAAAACACTAATGAATTCAATAAATAACTCGTGAGGTTGCTCGGAACTCAAGCTGGTGTTGAAGAGGAATGTGTTAATCTTGCTGCCACACTGGCCTCAAATTTTTGCCGTGTTTCTGGCGCATTTTGCAGTTTCGTGCCACGCGCAACCTGGCGTAAGTAGGCCTCCGTCCCTCTTACCAGCGCAAGTGGCAAAGAGAGAGGAGAGAAGGTGTTTATCACAGTCGGGTCAAATCTTCACCAATCAAATCAGCTCCTCTTCTCACCTTTAAATGCGCCGCTGGCGAAGCGCATCGCAAGTTTCGATAAATATGGATGAAGACAGCGGCCAGCGGCCAATCTTCTCCCAGAGGGAAACTGATGTTTTGGTCCAGGAGGTCCAAGCTCGCAGTGGCCAAATATATGGTCACCCGAGCAGACCTCCACGGGCTGACGATGCAAAATTGGCCTGGGAGGATTACAGATATAGTAGATATAGTAGATCAGGTTTGCCCTGACATATCGAGAACCGTTAACCAGTTAACAGAAACGGTTCAATGATGTCAGAAGAAGGGCAAAACAAAAACTATCAGAGCACCGGTGGCGGCCCCTCAACCAGTGTGACACTGGGCTCGTCAGGGGGCCATTGCGTCCTCCTCCCTCTCAGCTGTCAGTACTGAGGGTTTTGGTGGGTTGAGGTTGGTATTACAGGTAAGGTAAGCATTTTTCCCCACTAATAAAGACACTCATCGTCTCGGTCTACCATTTGGCTGCGCACTGTGTTATGCTGGATGAAATTGCACAACTGCGCATCCTGCACCACGCTGCGCTATGCACGAAATTAGAGCCCATTGTGTCTTTGGCAACAGTGATGTCTTCAGTGAAAGTGAAAGTAACCTGAAATGTTCATTTATTCCCTTCATCCGTCATTTACAATTGTTTTATGTATAAAAACGTGTTTTCTGTTAACATTTTTCATAGACAACTGCTGGCTAATCATAGATGGGCGACACAGCTGACTTCCATTTCATTTTCTTAACAAGCTGAGGAGCCTAACATGGATTTGTGAGGAAAATACATTACGAGCCTATTTGGACTCAGACGACAAGTTGTCCGTCTTATTGTGCACTAACCAGAAAATTTATGCAAATGAGGCAACATTTTTGCATACATTTTTGGCGTTAACCAAAAAACATGCTAACTGAGGTGGACGCTGTATGCACTGTATTAGTACAAGATAATGTCTGGATGACGAAGTTCTCCCTAACGTTTTCATCACATAAAATAATGGAGTGACTGAGGGAGAAAATTAAATAAAGACCTTTTGGGAAACAACTAAACACATGCTTGCACACAGAAACAGCCCAAATTTTTCAGTCCTAATATCAAACTTTGATCTGTGCATCAAGGCCAGCTGAGAACATTATGTGGCCGATGGGAGGCCTGCCATGGGGGATGTACTTCTAATCAGATACTTTTTGTGGTCGTAATCAAATACAGCATCAGGCAATGAGGTACTAATAAGACACAGAGTCTGTGCTGAAAGAGAAGGGAACTCAGGATTTCTTCTCCGAGGCAAATAGTGACTCGTTGTGGTCATTTTCCGGGTTGCGGTAGCTACCGAAAAAGGAATTGTCACGCTTCTCCAGTATCATTCACCTTTGATGCTATTAATCGAATTGTCTGAGTCAAGGCTAATGAGACCAGGAAGAAATTTGCTTTTTCCTCAATTAGATTTTCTATCTTCATGTTTCTCTTCTGTTGCTTCCATTCATCCAATATTTTCTATATTGCTGATCTGGTCCAGATCATTTCTACTATTTATGATCAACAGTACATCTAATAATATGGTCCATAAAAAGTTTTAGTGTGTACTTTGGGTGTTTATTTTTATGATTAGAATTTTCTCTCCCTGTCTTTTTGCAGACCCGTCACCCCCAGAACCTCCAGTAAATATCAGAGTGAGCAACCAGACTCTAGTTTGGACGGCTTTACAAGTCGGGTCCCGTCTCACAGAAAGGTAAAGGAGCAAACAGTAACTGTGTTTTATTTTCCTTGGTATGTATTCTTTCCATGCTTGCATCATTCCAATATACTCTTTAAAAAGAGCTTCATCACATATACACTGCAGTTTGCTGTCAAAGTAAAGATACAACATTTTTGAGCCTCCATTGCCCATACAGTGATAGAGGTCACAAGAAGGTTGCAAAAACCACATTGAAATCAGTTGACAAACTAAGAGAAAGATTTGACTGCAACATCAATTACTTCATTTTTTCCAACTTTATTTTTGATCAACAAAAACAGGCCATAACCACACAACCAAACCGCTAACATACCACAAGACAAGCACCATAGAATGAAAATGCAGACACAAGGACACTATTCAAAACCACAACAGAAGAAAGCAGCCGAGACACAGAACACCAAATGCATTTCAAAATGACGTGTTGATTGAAATGGTGAAAATTAAACTTTTCCAACCCTAAACCAACAATGGGGGGCAACAGTAGCCTATTCTTTAAGAAGTTGGCCGGGTGTGGGTGGCATTTCTATGCCAGCATGTAAACCAGTTGCTGGGGAGATGTAACTCTGCCTCCCAATCTCTGCTTTGATAACCTTGACCAGCTGCTTACACCAACTTCTCGACCACCTAGTAAAGGGACCCCCACCCCTCCCTAAATCCTTCCCGTTGCCCCCATACACACACACTCAGTCCATGCATTCAAATAAATAATTATTGCATGAATTTGGTTGAAACCAGCTTTTTAAAACACACACAAACACCTTCATTAGATAGTGTTTTACTTTTTAAGGGTCGAATTAACATACCAATTGGAAACCAACCAGTTCCTCCTTGCATGTATACGCTTCCATCAATCGGTCATCTGAGCACAGCGTTCTCCGCACATGCTTCCCAGCGGGGAAAAAAACAGAAACACAGAGATGGCACAATACATGATCAGGAAGCCCGCAATATTTATATGATGTCCTTGAACGCACCACACCTTAGGCTCTAATTTTGTAGACCAGGGGCAAGCGAAGGTGCGCTTCTCTAATGGACGTGTTTTAGGTGCATTTTGCAATTTCGTGCCAGGCGCAGCCTGGCGTAAGTAGGCCTCTCCGTCCCTCCTAGCGGTGCAAGTGACAAAGAGGGAGGAGAGAAGGCGTGACTGGGTTTAACACAGCCCGGTCAAATTTTCACCAATCAAATGAGATCCTCTCCTCACCTTTAAATGTGCCGCTGGCGAAGCGCATTGCAAGTTTCATTGAATATGGATGAAGACGGCGGAAGATGGCCCAACTTCTCCCAGACAGAAAGTGATCTTTTGGTCCGGGCCAAATATATGGTCACTGGAGCAGACCTCCTTGGGTTGATGATGCAAAAGTGACCTGGGAGGATATAAAAAAGTATCGTAAATCAGGTTTGCCCTGATGTACTGAGAAACGTTGCCCAATGAAAAATAAAACGGTTCAATGATGTCAGAAGAAGGGCAAAACAACACTTGTCACTTGTGTTTGCATGTGAGATGAACTTGTATCACTCAATTAATTATGATCATTTTTGCAATTCTCGGTTTGCATTTCTAACTTTTTTTTAAACGTTTTTTCAAAATATACTGTATTAATTTTAAAAAAATCATGCCTGTTTTGTGGTTGACTATGGCCTATCATTAGTCAACAAATGTGCATATTTTAGCAAATTGTGTGATATATTTCCACAAGTTATGCATTTTCAAGCATACAAATAGCTAAATCAACTGAAATACAAGTATAAGATAGGCAAAGGGTATGCGGGTATGTGTGCTATAATGATATGTAGTATGGCACACTGGTCACTGCAGCAAGTATGTTACTCTCCCACTGCTAATGGTCTATATATATAATAGTCTATATTACCAAGGTCTTATTTCCTCTTATATACTCTTATATCAGCTGTAATATGAGTGTAAAGGTGACTGTTATTTTATATAGTTCTTTATTTCATGTCTAGAGGGCTGTAAGAATGTTAAACGTATTTCGAAGGATGTAAATTGGTTCTCTATGCTCTAACTACAGAAGTATTCAATATATAAATAAGGAATCCTACTTCAGGGAAACTCACTTATCGCGGTCGGGTCTGGAACCAACTAACTGCGATAAATGCGGGATGAACTTTCCACAAACCCAACATCTTCCCCTATGCTTAAGGCCCTGGTGCACCTTTCCAATGTTTCCTGCCAATTTAACACCCCAGCAGTCTTGAGCCCCAAATGTTTATAGTGCTTTTTCATATGCAGCCCCCACTGGAATCCCTCCCTCCTATTTTCATGGGGGTTTATTTCTGCATGTGTTTAATATCAGGATGAAAAAAATATTTCCCCCTCTCGTGGGCCAATAAAGGGATTTCTGTTTTTTCAGTCAAGTAATGCACCTTCTTCTCCTGCAAGTTTGTTGACATTTACGCTCTAATGTGGTTTGACATCTTGCCCTTTCTCTGTAGGTCAGGAGGAAGTGGAATCACTGTGGCCGTTTTGATACGCTGGGACCCTCCTCGGGAGGGAGACTTACCAATCCACCACTACAGAGTCACCTGGACGTCTCGACATACGACACACAAACTCGCAAGTACGCACGCATTGCTTAGCGTGCACCCACAGCTGACACAACCACGTGCACCCCAGCAGAGTAAAAAGGGACTCAACAGCAAAGTGACTGAAGGGGTAAGGAAATATATATCCTGCCTTTATCACAATGAATTGGGTAATGTTATCGGCTAAAAAGGGGCAAAGGAAGCTGTGTTAATGCAATTACATCTGCTGTTTGACTTGAGACGGATCAAGACTTCAGGACAACACAAGGCATATCTTATTGATTTTGAATTTTTGCATTCTGAGCACTGTTGCTTATATTTTAAAGGTGCAATATGACACACAGATAAACATTAAACAGCATAGTTTTATTATTATTTTTAAAAAAAGGGGACCATTGCCACTAAACTACTGGAAACCACAACAAATTTTGATGCACTCTTTCTCTGACTTTGCCAAAATCCTTATTTGTCCCTCCGCTCCTGTGTTGAGCATTTTTCCCTTCCCTAAAATGTTATTATATTGAACTGATTTAGAGAGATTTGACTTGACTTGGCTTTGCATTTTCTGCATTGTGTTGAACTTGAAATTAGCACACAAAAGGAATCTAACGTTGTCATTATATGCTAGTCGGTGTACTTGTCACTATAATTTATTTTACTTTTTGAAAGTATGGGTGGTATATAAATGCATGTTAAATGACTACAGCTGCCACACATCATATAAATATAGTGAGAAACCTGAGACTATGGACGCAATGAGTCATGAAGCCAGTAATGTGTTTTTTTTGTTGACTTCAGTGGGGACTTAATCCACCTCTAAATACCGCCACTATTACATCGCAATTATAAAAACCATCACTAATATACAAAAGTGCAATAAAACGAGGTGTGGCATTACAGAGAGATATTGGCATTTGGGGTTTTGGCGATGAATACCATAATTAATAAACAATAATAATAATAACAATATCTTCAAATACATGGTTGCTGATATGCCTAAATTACATTTCTGCTAGTAACTTCAAGCATTACATAGCTTACACTTCCAATGTAACAAGCATCAGACAACTCCCAACCAATGCGCTACTAAAGTATGCACTAAACATCCCGCAGCCCAATAGTGTGAATTTAGCGTGCATTTCACCGGGCTATGCTAAGCAGATTTTACACCTGCTGCCTTTTCTTCATTCTCTGCTGTGAGCCTCAGAAACGCACCATCCTGTATTTCGCAAAGCTCTTCAAACGTGGAGGTTTTTTTTGACCACCTGCGAGATATTTTTCATGGCATGTGTTACAGGATTCAAACTTTACCTCACATGCACAAATGCTCCACGCGCGAGAGATGTTTGTTTGGAGTTTGAAGGCAGTGTGAAGGAAAAGGAGAGGGAGACACTACACCGCCCACAGACTGCAAACTCTGTGCCACCGGTGGACAAAAAAATGAACATACACTTACACACCGGAAGCAGTTCAACCAAGAGACCCGCTACCAAATCGAGATGATAGACTGTTGGGAATACATTGATGCAGTTTCGTGGAACAAATACTAGACTTGAAGTTATAAATATAGGTCAGTGTTTCTGATGGTGTTTAGGCCAGCAAAGACCTCGGGTCACCGAAAGGCATTCTGTATACCTTTCTGTAAAAAGGCTAAATAACTTGAATGACTTAAGAGGCGTGAAAAGGCTAGTTGTTGCAGATTTCCGGCGCTGATATTCGCCATTTTGACACATATTGGCATCTGCTTTTTAAAAAATCTGACAGCCGATAAGAGCTTAAAAGCAGAGCTAATGTTTGAGGAGCACCCAAACACTACCAACGCCATTTCTCCTGTTGCAAAACTTGAAGGTACTTACCTTCACAAAACAACAAGAATACAAAAATTGGATATTATCACGCACCCTGCATGTCTGCTGGTAATTCTACACTTGATTGAAAAAAAGACAGGACAGTCGTCACACAAGGTTTTTGTAAGTCAGTTAAATGCGATGATCTCCATGAACCCAAAGGCACCACGACGACAAAGTAAGTCTGTTGTTGCATATGAGGCAACAACATTTTTGAGGAATTACAAAAATAAATTGAGTTGACGTTAAAAGTTGGAGAGTGTTTTATTCAAAATTTTGTCGCCGATACTTTCGCTTTTACTGCAAATGAATATTGCCTCCAAATATTGGTTATCGGCCTCCTTGACTACTAAAAATTGGCATCCCCCTTCCAAAACACATATCGGTTGATCTCTAGTTGTCAGTGTGGTTGTGGTTGTATTACCTTTTGGACTTTTTTTTTAACATAACATGCATGAACTTTAGACCCACTTAGCTAATCTGAGCATTCACTTAAAGAAAAGAAAGGAAAATAGGAACATAAACATCAGGGGGTTTTAAGATTTGAATGCAAGTGTGCTCATATGGAGTTCGCTAACCTAAGTAATGATGGTGATACCAGACTGAGCCCAGTGGAGCCATTTATCTTTAGTCTGGTTCTCTGTTCTGCTTGGCTGGGAGACCTGGAATGTAAATGAGACCTCTTAAACAAGTGTTTCTTACTTTTAGCTGCATCTACCAACAACACACAAAGACGTGGCAGCGTCACTTAGCAGACCATCACGTTTTTGGCAGCAAGGAGAGGGGAGATACACACGTCGTTTGTAAAGTGCTCATTTCTATTGGTCATCATCAAAATCAGACATTTAATGAATTTTTATCAAACCAATGTTTACGTCAACCGGGATCGTATGCAAGATGTGGGATATGCAGCATTAAGACAGATATTTCAAAAGGAAAGCTTAAACCTCTGCTGAATTAGCGGTTATGAATATACATCGGTCACTTTCATATAATATCCTCTAACATTAAGCACTAAAATAGAAATCCAGGCTTGTCTTTCTGAGTGTCACAAGTGCACACGCTCACGCACACACACAGCTGTACAGGCCATATGTTTTGTCTATCTCGGTCGCACTGGAAATACTTCAACCTCGTTTTCTCTGTTAGTCACCGAGGAACTGCTTTTAACTCACGTTTGGGTCATGTTGTCACGCACACACATATAGATGTGTTATCGTCCAAGCATCTCGTTTTGCGTGTGGCTGGCTCAGGTCCACACTGGGAGACAGATTTGATTGACTAAAAGTCCGTTAATGAGCTGTCAGTCAAAGATCAGGCTAATGCAGAACATGTCTTGCCTGTCAGTCAAAGGGGAGGGCACACATCTAGAATATTGACGTATATGAAGGCCGTGAGGATGATGAATATAACACTGACATTGTGGTGGTTTTTGAAGCCACAGACATTTGGCGTGATTTCCACAGGACACCAGTCAAGAACCTGAAACAACATTGGAGCAGAGTTCACAGTGACAAATCTTGGGCTCAGTGGATTTTTTTTTGTTATCTTTCCATTTTTATGTTGTGTTATAGGCACAGTGTGAGCTGTGGCTAAATGGTCTTCTTCCAGCCACTTCCTACTTCCTGTCTGTTCAGTCGGTGGCCTACTGGGTTCAGAAGAGACTGAAGAGCCCTCGAGCCCACATTGTCTTCACGGCAATGTCTTACAAAGGTAAACACAAGGAAGCATCCTCTCACTCTATATTTGGATTATAGCATGGCTGGATATATAATCCAATTAATTAAAAAATGCAAACATGGGGAAAACAATAATGCAAAAAAGCACAATGTAAAAAGAAACGGCTGAAGTGTTCATAGAAATAACTGATAACACAAATCTTTGTCTTTACATATAGAATTATGAGTTTAATTAGATCTGTGATGGAGCTTGCAGCTCAAATTACTTGTATGCTTGATATATTTTCCCCATTGAAACTAATTGAAATGTCCTTAGTCTGTTTGTTGCCCCCAAAACATGGCAATTTTTTGTTACGGGTTTGCAAAATGTACTCATAAATAACAAAGATTGTACAAAGATTTTTTCCATTCCGTTTCTACATGCATCCGTCCGTTTTCATATCCTTACTAGGGGTTGCGGTGGTATGCTCGAGCCTATGCCAGGAGACATCGGGCGAGAGGCGGGGTGCACCCCGGATTGGTTGCCAGTCAATCAGAGGGCACATATAAACAAACAACCATTCGCACTCACACTCATACCTACAGTGTGCACAATTTAGAGTCGCCAGTTAACCTTACATGTTTTTAGAAGGTGGGAGGAAACCGGAGTACCCGGAGACAGATTTCCAACAGAGATTCAAACCCAGAACTTCCAGATCTCTTGACCTAGTCGACATGCTAACCACTCCGGGACGCAGCATAACCGTGCGTCCCTGTTCCTACAACATGTTTTAAGTTGGAACTAATATAAGAATTCACACTTAAGTCACTCCCTCTGTTCACACAGCGCATAAAGGACATAAAATACAGTAGTAAAAGCACTAAATACAATAATTAAACAAAACAGTATTAACAAAAAGAGAACAAATCAAAAACACTATGCTGCTTAGATACTACTGTCGCTTTCTTAGGAGCAGATCCTTTAAGATGCTCAAGGACACTGCATGTACCTGGCAGTTATGTGTAGGGTTTTGTGATTTCCTGTGTGAAGCAGTGTCCGTGACGTGAGTTGTGAAATTGTGTGTGTTTCGGTGCTGAATTTGCTGATGTTGTTTTGGTGTGGTTCAGATGAGAGTAGCCTCTTACAGTATGTTTTTGCACAAGAGTATTGATGAACCTCCTCCTCATCATCCTTACAAATGCAGTAGGGACGTTCGTAACAACGTCGTAACACAGTATGCCATAAACCGAGGACTACCTTTATAAACAACAATGCAATAGAATGAACTGGTTTCATTAAGTAGAATGAACAGCATTCACCATGAAGATCAAATTATTTCAGGCAAGGATACTGACATTGGTTTTTTTTACTATCTAATATGATTTGTAAATATGCAAATCTTATTGTTTTTATATAGTTTTTATTTGACTCATATTGCATTGCGTTTTGTGTTCTGTTGTGTGTTCTTGTGTTCTGATGCTGGCTAATAACCTGAATCTTAGCTTTCAACTCAAAGCAAAAACCTGTCAGAGAGACGACTCATATCTCAAAATACTCGTTAGTTGGGACACTCGTAAGTCAAGGTATCATTGTATATACTTCACTTTTTTTTTAGCCTTTTTTACAAATATTATTTGTGTTATTTTTCATATTATATTTTATATTTCATTTTTTTATTTTGCACATACCAAAAAACATATTTCTGCAATTACAAAAAATATATATATTTCAAGTACAAACTAAAATATTTCGAGTAGACACGAATGTATTCGGATTCACTTTTGTGAAGTCACGTGTGAGGCAAAACACTTCACAGAAGTGGGATTGTCGAAGGATTGTTAATTGGTTAGTTTTTTATGAATAGACGTTGGTAGATGGATTTAACGTCATACATTTTGGACACCTCTGATGTACAGTATGTGCTACCTAAGAATTTGAGTAAAAAATTATAAAGAAAATGGCACCCACTAAAGTCAAATTGTCACATCATAAAAGTGGGAAAAATGAGGATCACTTTATTTATGTTTTTCCTAATTAGAAATTTAGCAGTAACGGTTGGTGCAGTTTTTCATTCGGGATGCTGTGGACAGTTCCATTTATGCCACAGTGACTAAAACCTGGAAAATAAATATCATAGCTTTGTGAAATTGGTGCTTAACTGTTTATTATTTCACGGAATATGCAAGATGTCAATGGTTGTTCATGACTGGACCATTAAAATGAAATGTATCCTCACAAAATTGCAATGGGTTCTTCCTCGGTTGATGACCCGCACATTTGTATATATTTTTCCTAATCTTGCAAGCTAAACAAACTGATCAACATTCTACTACTTTGAAAAAGTTAGCCAGAATCCTCAACAAAAGAACAAAGAAAAATGGAAAACATTATAAATCAGGTGTAAAATTATATGTATAATCCGAAAACACAACATAAACCAGACTATGAATTTGTGTGCCAGTTTTTGCACAAAGCCTTACTTCACTGAGCAGATATTTTTTTAACATTTAATAACTTTTCCATGCCATTAATTATCATGCAGTTCACAGCTCACAATTTTAAAGTGGGTCATACATAATTGAGTTTATGATATCGGCTGGATTTGTCAGCAAACCTTGCCTTTCCCCTGGGTTTTAAACTCACTGTGGCACGCAGACTGTTGAAAGTGGCAAGTTAACAGTCGTCCAGGCGACAAAGGTATTCATAGGTGACCTGCCGGGACCGTGAGCCAGCTGCAGCTCAATTATGCAGCCGGAGAGCAACATTTTCATATGTAACAGCAGCATTTGGAATTCAAAAAGGTAATCCTATAAGGTTTAAAGGTCAGATGAACCAAATGAGTGTCTTGGAGGGCAACGTGCACTTTCACAAGTACTTTTTGACGGTCATAGTACAAAAAATGTGCAAGTACAACATATACGTATTACTGTTTCATCAGGAGTCCTACTAAATAAAGGTGCTTTTCAGGTTCATTGACTTATTTTTTCGTCCCTGTCCATTAGGTCCCACCAAAGGAGAAGACTTCTCCAATGAGCTCCCCTTCAGGTCTTCCTCATCGTCCCCAGCACTGCCCTTGTCTCCTTCTCTCTCATCTTCCTCCCCATCCTCTCCTGACCTTTCTCCTGCTCATCCTGAATCCCCTCTTGATCCCATCATTCATGGTGACCTTCGCCTGGAGGTTGCTGCCCCCCATTACCATAGCGGTCAGCTGCAGGTCAAAGTGTTCTGGAAAAGGTCTAACCATGGTGGGTTGCTTTTTGTATTGAGTAGTAGATAATAGTAGATAATGTTGTTTAACTACATCACAAAAATCTATTAATCTATTAATATTCATTATACAAAAGGTAATCATAAATATATTTTAGTTAAATCTGTGGATTATACTAACTGATTTAATACAATGATTAAGTAAATAAAACATGTATGAACTAAAATATATATAAATTATTTAAAAAAGTTAATATTATAGCATTTATATAGCAATTATAGAAATAAATAGCCTAATATCATTACATTTATTTTATTTATATATATAATGGGTAGCACGTTGGCCTCACAGTCAGCAGGTTCAGGGTTTGAATCTCCGTTGGGCATCTCTGTGTGGAGTTTGCATGTTCTCCCCGTGCGTGCGTGGGTTTTCTCCGGGTACTCCGGTTTTCTCCCACATTCCAAAAACATGCATGTTAGGTTAATTGGCGACTCAAAATCGTCCATTTGAGTGTGAATGTGAGTGTGAATGGTTGTCTGTCTGTCCTGCGATTGACTGGCGACCAGTCCAGGTTGTACTCTGCCTCTCGCTCAAAGCCAGCTGGGATAGGCTCCACCAGAACCGCGACCCTAAAGAGCATAAGCGGCATAGAAAATAAATGAATGAATGAGTCCTGCAAAGGTTATCTCATTTATATTCTAGTGTTTCTCCTTGGTATATAGCAGTGTTTCCAGGTATTTTCTGTCAAAAATGTCTTTGTGGCCCCCCATTTGAAATACTATACTACTTAATGCATAATGTTTTAACATATAATATATATAATATACTATAAATAATGGGTGGCCGTCGAGGGCGGGTGCTGGGGCGACCTGGTCATGGACGGCCAAATGTTGTTCTTGGGACATGGAATGATACTTCTCTGGTCGGGAAGGAGCCCGAGGCTGTGCGAGCGGTTGAGACATTCCGACTAGATATAGTCGGACTCACCTCGACTCACAGTTTGGGCTCTGGAACCAAATTCTTTGAGAGGGGCTGGACCTAGTTCTACTCTGGAGTTGCTACAGGGGAGAGGCGGCGAGCTGGGGTGGGCTTATTCATAGCCCCCCAGCTTGGTGCCTATGTGTTGGAGTCTTCCCCGGTGAACAAGGGTGTCATTCCATATGCCTTGGGGTTGGGGAAAAGGTCCTGTACCCAGCCCTCTTAGAGTCTATCAGAGGGTGCTGGAGAACACCCCAGCTAGTGACTCTGTAGTTCTACTGAAAGACAACCTGTAGGGGCGTGATTCGGAGGAACGGGCTCCCAGACCAGAACCCGTGCGGTGTGTTGTTGTTGGACTTCTGTGCGAGCCACAGTTTGTCCGTAACAAATACCATGTACAAACATAAGGATGTCCATGATGGAAGGTCACGAGCATGAAGTCATGATCTAACAAACAAAAGATCCCAGATCCAAGCGGCAGAAAGGAGTTTTCGTACTTTTCCTTAGTTTCCGGAGGGCAGCAGGACTCACCCTGAGAGAAAGGGTGAGGAGCTCGGCCATCCGGGAGGAGCTCAGAGTAGAGCCGCTGCTCCTTCACAATGAGAGGAGCCAGTTGAGGTGGCTTGGACATCTAGTCAGGATGCCTCCCGGACGCCTCCCTGGTGAGGTGTTCCGGGCATGCCCAGCTGGGAGAAGGTTCTAAACTCAGGATTAGGGATTATGTCTCACCGCTGGCCTGGTAACGCCTTGGTGTCCTTTCAGTGATACTGGAAGAAGTGGCCTTGGATCGGAAAAAGTCCGGACTTCCTTACTGAGACTGCTGCCCCTGCAANCTGGTAACGCCTTGGTGTCCTTTCAGTGATACTGGAAGAAGTGGCCTTGGATCGGAAAAAGTCCGGACTTCCTTACTGAGACTGCTGCCCCTGCAACCCGGACTCGGATAGGCAGAAGAAAATACAATATCTGCATTTCGGCAACAAAAAAAACAGTGTCGGACATCCCTGCATATAATGATGTGTGTTAATGTTCAAAAAGTTGACAGCCGGTTAAAAACAAAAACAAAACAAAGCATACATTTGCAGAATTTCACTAAAATAAAAGTAGGCCGCGACTTAATCGGAAAATGTGTAACTGTGAATGAAATAAAATTGAATTAAAAGTATGGCAAGAAGGCAGGAATGACCTCAGAGTAGGACACAGATCCTAAAACCTGAGAGCTAAAACCCGAGAGAGTGTCTCCACTCTCCTCTCTCATGTAGATTTTGGCAGCTGGACAGTAAGAGGACAAAGAAAATGTGGGTACAAAAACAGGAATTGAACATGTTGGTTTTGCTCTGGCTCACCTACGCACGCGCCTGACATCTCTTTTGTTTTGTTTGATTGCAGCCAGACATCATCACCCTGGTGCATACATTTTGCGGTGGCGTCCACATACCTGCAGCGCTAATGTTACAGGCTCTGAGGGCACAGCAAGTGTGCAGGTAGACCGGTCTTGGTTGACTAATGATGTGTCACAGTGGGTTGTAAGCATTGCATGTTATATGTATGAATGGCCGGTTGGGTTTCAGCACCATAACTCATTTTTCCGAATGGAATGCCCCCATCTTCTCTGTTTGTGTAAACATGTCTCTCAGCCATGAACACTGTGTCCTCCATCACTTTTCTCTTCATATCTGTCTCACATTTCTTTGCTTCTATTTGAATGTGTCATTTGAACACCGACAGTGCACATATACAGTAGATTAACAAACACATTCACATTTAGGGACAGTTTAGAGCAGGGGTGTTGAAACTGCGGCCATTTGTGGCCCTGTAGCTGTTTTTGTTTTGGACCTCGGCACGTTTTGAGAAGATAAAAGACATACGAAAGAAAAAAACAGCAAAAATGTAAACATTATCAGTAATTTTGCAATAATAAAATTAAAATATTAAGAGAAAGAATTTGGAATCTAATGAGAAAAAAATCACTTTACAAGAATAACTTGGTTATATTATGAAGAAAAGTACATTTATTTTAATAGCACAAAGTTGAAATATAAAAGAAAAAGACATGCATGTTTTTTAGGTCATGATATTATGAGTAACAGAGTAAACCACATATTTAGGTTGCGGGAGATAGTTACAGTGTTACGAGGATATAGTCAAAATATGGGAATAAAGTCATAATTCCAAGAAGAACATTTACTAGAAATAAGAATTGTAGGAACTTTTAAAAACACAACAGCAGAATTGAACTAAAGTCAAAAAAGTTTTATTCTAACGGGAAAAAGTCACAATTTTACGAGAATACACTCAGCATAGAGTTGAAATAGTAAAGAATTTTTTATTTTTTTTTAAGTCATAAAATTAATTAACAAAACACAACGTTTTGGGAAAATTAGGTTGGGGGAAAAGCTATGACATTATGAGAATAAAGTCAGAACAATATGGGAATAAAGTCACAATATTATGAAACGAAAATTTATTAAGATTATCTAAGAAGACAGTTAAAATACTTGTAAAATTAAAAATAAACAGCAAAAATGAGAGAAAAAAAGAGCTTAGTTTGTTGTTCACGCATATCACAAATCTGAAATTCAAAATTTTCTTGAAAAACTTCTTAGAATATTTCCACAATGTGTCAAAAGAGCACCCCAATATCTCTGGAGGAAAAAAAAAGTCATTTTTGCAGCAACTAATTACTTTCTCCACTATAATACTGTTGAAGTGATGAGAATATAGTACCGTGATGTGTTCCAATCACTGCTTTTATGCAGACAGAGGAGGTAGTAAGTATTCCAGACACCTAACAGCTGTAGGAATTAGTTGCACCAACTGTCAAGGCTTGATCCGCCTCCATTTCTGCAGAGCAGCTTTGAATTGTTGACCCATGGTGTGGTCCCTGAAACAAGCCTTTTTGTAGAATATGTATACATATATGCATATAAACATTATTTTTCAGTTTTGGGTATCCTTACGTTTTTTTAACCTCTGGCACCTCGCCACTTACCATTGTACCATTTCAAGATATTCATTGGGGTTGAAAGGACCTGAATTGCAATAAATAATAACTGGAAGATTTGGGGTGTTTTAAAACTTTTGACCGGTAGTGAACGTGTGTTGATTTACAAAATATCCTATAATATAAATGACCATAAAAGACACACAATGTCCACAGCAGTTTTTATTAAATACTTGCAACCAGTGTCCTTTTGGTGACCTCTTAATTCACGCTGTCATATTTGATAAGTATAACTGTGCTGTGTGCAATTGAGGCCATTCAAAGTGATATTTGTTCAGTGTAGTGTATAATTTAAACAATTACGTCATCTCTCACCCTTTGATGGTGTCCATATACCAAGCTGCCAAGTACAAATTGTTGCAAGTGTTTTTTTTATTCCAAGATAAAATGAATATTATATTTGCTTCCCAAGAAAAACACAGGTAATATGCCACGTAAAACGTTGACATATTTTCTCCCTCCAGGGTACCCATTACACCATTACAGGCCTACTGTTTGCCTGTAAGTACTGGGTAGCTGTGGCAATAAAGACTGATCCTGGATCAGAGACTGTTGCCTGGGTTACTACCCCAACTTGCTCCCCCATCCAGGTCAAAGGAGGTTTACCTTGCAAAACTGAAGGTACCATTTTTGTTTTTATGAGCACTAAGATAAGTAGATAGAGACTTTTTAGTAAATGTTTTCTATCCTTTATGTCAGAGCGCCCCCCAGCAGGCAGAAAGGTGGTACTCCGTCCCGAGCGGCTAACAGCAGATTTTCATCAAGTCAATGGTACGCTGCTGGCTGTATTTCGCTGGAGGGTATCCCAGCATGCACTGGACATGGCAGAAGTTGAGGGGTTCCAGTTCACTTGGACACTGCGGTCTGGTGTAACCTTGGGAGCAAAAGGCCAGGAGGACACGCTTATCTCTCAAACACAGACAGTTGCACTGGTGAGACAGAAATCATATTTATACAGGCAAAAGTATTATTTATGCAGCCGTAGAGTGTGTGATGTGTTTCTTTTAATATGTGTCATAGTTTCCGTCTTTTAATTGCTGCGTTGTCTTCTTACCTCTCAGTCTCAGCGGGCAGTGATTGTTCGCGGTCTCCAGAGTGACAGTGTTTACCAGGTGCAACTGCAGATTTTAACAGGCGGCAGCAACGGTGCCGCAGTCTCCAAGATGTTTCACACTCCTGAAAATGGCACAGCACTGTGAGGGAGCTTTTTGAGATACAGCTAGATCGGGCGTGTCCAAAACCTTTTCCACCCGTGGCAACATACTGAAAAATGAGAGGATGCAAAGGCTACTCTGATATTCAGCTTCATGACATACAGTACAGTGGTGTGACGAAAGGGTTTGCCCCCTTCCTGTTTGTCACACTTAAAAGTTTCAGATCATCAAACAAAAGTAATAATCAATGACTACACAACTGAACACAAAATGCAGTTTTTAAATGGAACTTTTTATTATTAAAGGGAGAAAAAATCCAAACCTTGCCCTGTGTGAAAAATTGATTGCCCCAAAACCCGATAACAACTGCAATCAAGCGTTTGCCATAACTTGCAATGAGTCTCTTACAGTGCTGTGGAGGACATTTGGCCCACTCATATTTGCAGAATTGTTGTAATTCAGCCACATTGGGGGGTTTTCCAGCATGAACCGCCTTTTTAAGGTCATGCCACAGCATTTCAATAGGAGTCAGGTCAGGACTTTGACTAGGCCCTCCAAAGTCTTCATTTTGTTTTTCTTCAGTGATTCAAAGGTGGACCTGCTGGTGTGTTTTGGATCATTGTCCTGCTGCAGAACCCAAGTTTGTATCAGCTTTGAGGTCACTAAGAGATAGCCGGACATTCTCCTTCAGGATTTTTGGGTGGACAGTAGAATTCATGGTTTCATTTATCACAACAAACCATCCAGGTCCTGAAGCAGCAAAATAGCCCTAGACCATCACACTACCACCACAATATCTTACTGTTGCTCTTTTTCTGAAATGTGGTGCTACATTTAGGCCAGATGTAATGGGACACACACCTTCCAAAAGGTTTTTAATTTGTGTCTCGTCAGACCACAGGATATTTTCCTGTGACAGGATAAGTCTTGGGGATCATCAAGATGTTTTTTGGCAAAGTTGAGATAATCCCTGATGTTGTTTTTGTTCTGCAATGGTTTTTGTCTTTGAACTCTACCATGAAGGCCGTTTTGCCCCGTGTCTTGGATGTTGTTGTGGGGTCTTTTGTGACTTTTTGGACGAGTTGTCGCTTTTCTCTTCGGGTAATGTTGGTCGGTCGGCCAATCCTGGGAGGGTACACTACTGTTCCATGTTTCTTCCATTTGTGCATGATGGCTCTCATTGTGGTTTGCTGGAGTCCAAATATTATGAAACGGCTTTGTAACCTTTTTCAGACTGATAGATCTCAATTAATCACAGTTATGTTTTAACACACGTAGCCATGTAGGTTTGGATTTTCCTCTCCTTTGATAATAAAACATTTCATTTTAAAAACTGCATTTAAAATTGTTTGATGATCTGAAACATTTAAGTGTGACAAACATGCAAAAGATAAGAAATCAGGAAGGGGGCAAACACTTCTTCACACTCCTTTATGTGAAAACAGGAACAGGAACTTTGGTATTCGTTTTAATTTTTTTGCTATTGTTGGTCTTTTTTTTATTTTCCAACTATTTTAGCTTCCTTCCTAAATAATCTTTAAATCTTCAAAAAAAAGTTATTCTCATAATATTTTCACTTTGTTCCCATATTATGACTTTTCCCCAAGCTAATTTTCCAAAAATGACCGTTTTGGGGTGTTTTTGTTTGCCATAATACTACGAATTTCAAAAATAAAATGTCTTTTATAGTTCAACTCTATGGCGCTAAAATTAGGTTTTCCTAGTGACAACCTTGAAACATAGTTTCCCCCCCCCCATCATTCAGAGCATCAATGCGACTAACCTGTCAGTAACCCTTTTAAATACACCATACAGTTGAGCACTTGTTGGCACATACTGTGTATTTTAATGAAGATCTTGAATGATGTATAACATATTGTACTTTTTAATTTGACTTTTTACAAATTACAAGTATTTCTAGCAGATGAATGTGCTACAGGACTCTGCTGCACCACTACTCTCTTCTTTGCCAACAACAACCTGATGTGTCATCAAAAATTGGGTTTCCTTTATAAGTACATTGTAGTATTCTCCCCTCTTGCCTTGATTGTTGTCCATCGCTTTTGTAAGCATACATCAATGTTTTTATTGGGTCAGGCTTTTCATAGATAACCTTGAAAGGAATCTCTGTAAGAACAATATAGCACACTTCCTCCAGACAATATTCACAGCCAATGTTTGCTGGACTGAAGATGTATGCACTCAACTTCACTGGAAGCAAAGGACACCCATAAGGAGGTGTTGGCACAAATTTTGTATTATATCCTGTAGGAAATGATTTAGCACTGACCTTATGTACAAATAGATATGGCAATAGATTGTTTATTTCAGAGGGATTGCAACATTATGTTATGTGTGGTTGTTTTTGCTGAAGAAAATTCAAATATAGTGTATTTTCAAGATTTTTATTTTTTAACTTTGTGCTCAAATGTTTATGAATATGTGTGTGTTTGCTACATTGTTGATCTGTTCATGACATTACTTTACACTAATCATGACTTTTCCACACTTTTTTAACTGTGCTTGTGGAAGAAAGAGAATTGAAATGTTTATGTTATTGCCTTTTTTATGATTTTTTTTTGTATTTACTTTAGTTACTGTATTTGCATATTTCATTGTATGCATCAGTTGTTGTATTTATTTTTTGCGTGTTTTTGTTTTTGTAATTAAATGTTCAGATACCATGTGTGTGAATAAGATTTGTGAGCTGTGGTATTATGCAATTAATCTTAACATTAAAAGAGAACCTATTATAACTAAATTACAATAACTTAATTAAACTATATTAAGACTGAGTAAAACTATCTACAAAATTATCTTTTGTAACCTCATCCAAATTCTATGGGTTAATGATAATTGACAAGAAGATAAACACCTCTTAAAGTTAAGAGTTGAAATTGGTTGACAAATAAGTATTTTTGTTCTTTTTAACAAATTAGGAACAACCAAAACAAATCTAATAAAGGGTGTTTTGATTGTTATAATTTGTTACATAAACCATATCTAAAGTGAGATTTACAATTGCATTAGGTCAGTGGAGTCAACGGAAGGAAAACGAAGCTTAGTTCGCGTGGGTCCACGGAAAGAACCGAAGGTGACGTATGGGTTATGACGTCATCAACGAGCGCCCAGACTTTGACGCTGTATCCTCCATTATGGCTAGACAAAACTCTTTCCATCCCAGTAACGAGGTAATGTATATTAATATTTCTTTTGTACTTTCTCCCAAATATTTACCGTGTACATATTTAGAATAACACACCAATCCCACTCAAAACTTCATCTTTGTCCTCCCGATTTCTTGTCTCTGTTTTGGCTGAAAGCTAGCTAACTCAGTTAGCTTCAGGATAACAACTAACTTACTGAAAAGAGCCCGAAATAGCATACTCGCTCACACCTGAATAGGCAGTTCATGCTGCGTCTCGAAAGATAAGTAAATAACAACAAACACATCGTCACGTTAACTTGGCCAACGTCCTCACTGACCTGACAAGTGGGTTTTATAGTAGCAGAGCCTGTGACGGGAGTATTGCACTACTTGTAAATGACCTCTCTTAAAATTGTGCTTCCAGACGAATGTACTTGTGTTGTAAAACATTTGAACGCAGCATTGGATATTGTCTCGACCGTGCTAGTAAACCACTCCATGTTTTCTAAAAAGATACTACTCGTAGCCTGCAATACCGAACCTCAAGCTTATGATGGAAAATGGTCGTGTCTATTTGGTCTCCAGCTTTCACACGCTCCAAATACAGGCCGGCCTCGCTGCCGGTCGTTCAAATTTCGCGGCTTCACTCACGTTTTTTCCAAATGAGTTACTACATCATTGCTGTTTGTGGTTGACTGCCAAAAAAATTTGACCAAATTGGCCAGTAAATTTGACCAAATTCAACATTTTCAAGCACTAAATGAACGAAAATGAAAACACTCCATAAAGTGTTCCAAAGACAAAGATGTAATATGTAGTAGGTGCAGGAAGGAAGTACGTTGTCCAGAAAAAAACAAGGACCTCTCCAAACGCTAATGTGCAGTGGTGATGACTGCAAGGGTAACTCAGCTTCCCCTAAAGTGTCGCAAAAAAGTGGTGAAATGTGTACTACTGTGTGTACATTTCATTGACTAAATATGCTCTAGAATGCCTTCATCTTTGGTTCAAAATCAGCTACCTGTCACAGGTAACCGACACCACTTCCTTCTCATTCATCCCCGCAGAGTCACAGCGTTTTAGTAAAGCCTTACACAGTTGGACGCTGAGCATCTATAGACTTGGATGGGGAAGCGTAGAGCATGTTGTTCCAATGTGCGAAACTGGACGGTCATTGGATTTTTTATTTGTCCCGCCCAACGGACGCTCTGCGTCTCTGGGAGTATATGGGGCAGTGAGATGGCGCGGAGGGTCTGTTTCTGCGTAATGATTGGATGATCTGTCTGAGGCGGATCCCCTTTTTGATTCACAGTAAAATGAACAAATCAGCGTTTTTAATTATAAACATCTATCCGAGCATTTTTTTTTTCTCCTTGTTTTGAACTGATCCCCAGCCACTTTGTCATTGGTATAAAGAAAAAAAATGGTTAGGACGGGAGGGTAGAATTTACAAATAAATAAATACTAGGAACGCAGTGTAGAATTTACAAATAAATAAATACATTTATGATGTAGGCCAGAAAAAATGAGCTTACTCTCCTTGGATGACCAGCAGCCGCCTCTACTAATATGTCTATGTCTATGGCTATGTCATTGGTTGACAATTATTTTATGTCTTGCCATCCTAGAGGACAGAAATTTGTCAGCCACAATTCTTGCCCATTTTCTACATAATCTCTTATACCAAACCATTTGGTTAAGAAACTCCTTGAAATTGGCTCGAACAAAGCACTACATCAATCTTTACTTCCATAAACATATAGAAATGCATAAAGATATATATTTTTTTAAATCAAATTTTAACAAAAAAGCTGATTTGCGCATCGCACCCTGCAGTGTGAACACACCCTATGTTTTGTCTTATTTATGTCTATTATGTTGGCGACTCTAAATTGTCAATCGGTATGAATGTGAGTGTGACTGTTTGTATGTCTGCCCTGCGATTGACTGGCGACCAGTCCAGGGTGTACCCTGCCTCTCGCCCACAGTCAGCTGGGATAGGCTCCAGCATACCCGCGACCCTAATGAGAACAAGCGGCATAGAAAATGAATGAATGAATGTTGGCGACTCTAAATTGTCAATCGGTATGAATGTGAGTGTGACTGTTTGTATGTCTGCCCTGCGATTGACTGGCGACCAGTCCAGGGTGTACCCTGCCTCTCGCCCACAGTCAGCTGGGATAGGCTCCAGCATACCCGCGACCCTAATGAGAACAAGCGGCATAGAAAATGAATGAATGAATGTTGGCGACTCTAAATTGTCAATCGGTATGAATGTGAGTGTGACTGTTTGTATGTCTGCCCTGCGATTGACTGGCGACCAGTCCAGGGTGTACCCTGCCTCTCGCCCAAAGTCAGCTGGGATAGGCTCCAGCATACCCGCGACCCTAATGAGAACAAGCGGCATAGAAAATGAATGAATGAATGTTGGCGACTCTAAATTGTCCATCGGTATGAATGTGAGTGTGACTGTTTGTATGTCTGCCCTGTGATTGACTAGCGACCAGTCCAGGGTGTACCCACCCTCCCGCCCGAATCAGCTGGGATAGGCTCCAGCATACTTGCAACCCTAATTAGGATAAGCGGTATAGAAAATGAATGAATGAATGTTGTATTTGTATTTATAACTACTCTATATTGGGTAATACAATTTTATGGGTGACTATAGGGGTGTTATTTCATGTTTAGAGGGCTCTAATGTTAAACGTATTTAGGTCATTAACAAGTTTTCTATGTATATAAAGGAATCCTACTTTGCTACTTAACTGAAATAATGGAGGGATAACTGTACGTGCAATGTGCAAACCAACAAACAAGATTAAATCAATAGTTAAGTCATTTCACCCAAACATGCAGTTAGATTCACTGCATAACTACATCTAAGTATGAATTTCACATGTAGTCGTTAGTATATATTTTATCTTGCCATGAACATATGATACAAGACCAATTATTTTACACGTACTGTATGTTAATTTGCTGCAGTAATCTTGCTGTAGTTTTCACAATTTGCGTTTCTTGGCGCACGGCCTGTATAGTTTCAGCTGTTTTGTTTCTGTACTTCACCTTAGCTTGTTTGGACAATAGGAGCCGATTGTGGACGTACAATATTAAGAACAGTCTCTAGCTATAATTGAGCAACACTCAGTAATCCCAGTTTGTCATCTGTTCCACCAGTAACATTTCTTGAGAAGACATAGAAGACACAACGCACCGTACTTGGTGGAGAAAAGGACCAATAGGGACGAGGGGATCAGACTGTGAAGTGGAGTCTTGGGAATGGGGTTAAAGTGCCAAAGGAGGACGTCATGGTTCACAGCACCTCTGCTTCCCCAATGAAAACAACATCTATTTCAGCTAATATATCTGAGGCAGCACCTCCTGAGCAAGAAACACCGCCTGTAGTGCTGCCTCTAAAAGATACTGACAAAGACCTCTCTCCTAACACAGTTAAGCTTGCCCCCGATGGGTTAAATGTTATCGCCATTTCAGATGTCTCCCAGCCCTCTACCCGGACTCCTGAGGATAATGAGCCCTCAATTGTCACGCCCCTAATAGCACTCCAAGGTAATTTGAGTTCAGCATCGGACCCGTCCTCGACACACTCAACAACTCCCACTCAGGGCACAGTCAATGGCCGCACATCAGGCAGAAAAAGGGTCCCTAAGGCTTGTGACTGTTGTGGCTCCAATAGCAAAGGGCATAATTTCACACCTCCTGGCAGAGGGAGAGGAAAAGGGAGGGGAAGGGGGCGAGGCAGAGGAAGGGGAGCTGGAAGGAACCATCAGGACACCCCAAATAGGAATGACGAGGACAAGCTGATGAGAATTAAAGACTTTGACCTGATTGAGGAAGAACTAGGCGAAGCAGAGGTTCAAAATGAAGAATATGAAAACATTAAAATATCAAATACACAGTCTGAGCCTGCCGCTCCTTCAAATGTCAGTGTCAGTCGCCTCGATGGCCCAGTAACAAACTGTGTTGTTCTCAAGAAGGAGAACATGTTGACAGTCATTTCAGCCGTTGCCGAAACAGAACGGAAAAGGGTTGGGGAAGTCTTGGACATCGGACCGCTTAGCTTCCCGGGAATTACTGACAGGGGTAAGGTGTTTGTAAGAGGGAGAGGTAAACGGGGAAGGGGAAGGGTGGCATGTCCATTAGCATCTAAAAGAGAAGTGATAAGTGGAATCAAACAAGGTGTCCAAGATGAGGTTATCATCAATTCTCAAGAGGCCCACGCTCCATCACAGTTGACGTTGCATGAAGAGCAGATGAGTTGTACATTGGATATATTCCCGACAGAAAATGGGGATGAAATAAGTTTGTCCGAATCAGAAGCCGATGGAGAGTCACTTGAGGACATACCCAGCATGACTGAACCAGGAAGTGCGACACTTTGCGCATCAGGAGAGTCCACCTCTCCTTCAAGGCCAGGACGTCTTCCCGACCACAACTCAGAGATGCAGCTAAATCTGGATACTGAGAGGACAGACCTTTTGTCTGTATGTTTATCACCAAGTCTGTCCAACGGAAACGCCACCTCACCCACAGACCACGACCACACGTCCACACCCATGGACACGGATACTGCAAATTCAGCTGTGGTTTCTTCATACTGTGTTCCGATTGCAGTGTGCAGCAGCGAGCACAGCTATGCACTAAGAGACCACAGGTTATATTGTCAAACTGGAACCTGGGAGAAAACGGAAGACCTCAGTAAGGATCTGTTAGAGGAACCAAATGCACAAGGGGTGGATGATGATGGTGGTGACCTGGAGCGACTTATTCATTTGGTCCATGGTAAGATGTCTTTTAGAGCCAAGGCAGTATTTCTGGGTAGAAAATATACAGAATTTCATACCATCATTGCAGTTTTGTACATTATGCAAATTGTTAGATATAGTTTTGCATTTCAGATTTAATTGTAAACATTTTTAAACTGGGGGCAGTTGCATTTTCTTCACCCATAATATTAATGAACCTAAGAAATGCATGCACAATCAGTCATGTAATGATTCAAGAAATGGGGAAATCTTATCCTGGGACAATGATGTGTCTGTTTCAGAGTTTCTGGAGAGCTTCTACATAAAATATGGCAGTTTCATTCCTCTTAGTGAGGCTGATGTCCTGGATTACCTGAAGGAGAACTGTAACTGTGATGACCTCAGCAACAAGTCAGTGCATGTGCACACAAAATTTGCATGATTTACACGTGAACTATTTCATGAAGACATCTACCCTGTTCACATCTCAATGCGTTTCTTTTAGAGCACTAAACATCCAGGGAGAGATGAAGCGGTACAGGGAAGCACTCGCCTCTGCACCTGTTGCCGGCTTTATGGTCATGTATAACAAACACACATTGCGCCTGGAAGACCTTAGCACGCTGGAGGAACAGAACTGGATAAATGACCAGGTAAGGAAAGGTGGAAGACAGTATGGTATAATGCTTTTAGTTGTTAATTTAGTGCATGGTTGTTGGTATTGTTAACCAATAACAAGTGTGATGCGGACTGAAATGCCATTATAAATGCTACACACTGTTATACCCACGACTCATATGTATGTTGCCGTTCCATCTCTGCCGCCCTGGCCAATGTGGGGTGGGGAGCGATGTCTCCTCTGTCCCTGGGCGTGGCGGTCCTATGTCTGAGGCCAGGTATGGGGTGGCAGGGGGTGGGCCCGGCCCTGCTTCATGCAGGGATGTGGGGGGTTAGCACCTCTGGTTGTGGGGGTTGGTTGTCCTCCAGCCTGCCGCCATCTTCCAAACACTGACACTATTTTAAACTCATTCTGAAAAAAACAACCTCTCATGTCTCTCGAGTAGATCAACTTTATAAAGTACAAGCATAAAAATAAATACTTAAGTATAGTATAGTAGTTATAGCGTAATTACCAGAAAGAGACCCGGATAAAGTTAAGCAGCATGACAGATGTAAACTAAAAGACATACCTAAGGACACGTCTTTTGAAGACATTTAGCATTTGACTGGAAAAATTAAGATTTCTCTTACTAGGCACTGTTTTCTCTGCTAGCATGGTGATGAAAAAGGTGCTTTGACATGTCGCCTGTGTGTCAAAGTTCTTCTTTTATCCAGCTTTGCCTCATCCACGCTATAAAAGCCAAAGTGAGTCTACATTTGTGATTTTAACTATGCTGGCGCATTTTTTTGCTTAACTTCATCACCCGAGTCTGGCATAGTGCAGTATTTGTTTTATTTTTTTCTTCTTTAACTTCCGCCCAATTTTCAGCATTTCTCACAAGGAGCTCCTCCTGCATGACATGTAAAATAGTGTGTCGACTCACTGAAGGCTATACTAAAAAAAAGCTATACTATATTTTAACTAACTATATTTTGTTAATAATTTTTCAAAAGCAATGCATAGAGTATCGATAATCCGTTGTAAGGTTAAATATCATGATAGTTTGATGTTTTGACATTGTAGCTGGAACATTTTAAGTAACTCTCTTCATACACTTCTCCAAATCCTGTATAGCAGGTGATGTGGAAAATAATGTCTTCAAGTCGTCTGATCCCCTGAAAATGTATACTATACACACAGTATAGTTCTTTTTTTTTTTTTTTTTAAAGGAACTATGACTTTTTGAGTTGCTTAAAAACAGCTGGTACTGTAGCTATAAATATGACTTGATGATGCCAAGAGTTTTTGACTTAGCCAAGAAATTAAAAAAAATAAAAGTCATGTCATAATATCACGAAGGGGACTTTGGCATTAAATGTGTATCTACAGTATCATACAAAAATGAGTACCCTCACATTGCAACTCTTTTATTATTTCTAATACTAACATTAATATATGACAATACTATAACAATGAAACCTGGATAAAATTTCAAGTAGTCGTACAGCATGGTATTATCATCTTAAAATAACTCAACATACATCCATTATTGTCTAAATAAAGTACACACTTGTCAAAGTCACAGCTCCGCAGATATGCTGATTTTTGGCGGAGAGAGAGAGAGAACCCAAGTGCAAGTAGAAGTCTATCTTATTATTAATTGTTGCTATACCGCAGTAGAATCCACAACTGGGCAGTAACATTAACAACCAATGATGTTTCAACACCAAACAATGCACGTGATGGCGCCCTACAGCTACTTTTACTTTCCTTCTGCATGTGCAGAAGTCCAACTTTTTATGCGATGGTTAGCGTCCTCCTCCGCCATTTGTGTGCGGCCGCATGTGCCGTTAATGGTGCAGAACCTTTTGCCGACATGGTGGGTGTTGTCAGGGATAAAACTTGCATATAGCACTTCAGAGTCACACCACTAGCGATGGAACATTTAAGTCTAGTTGGCAAATCAAACGCATTCTGTACTGCACAGGAGGCACGGAGGAGATTGACAATGGTCTATAGTCCTAAAACAGGACGTAGAACGCAAAGCTCAAAAAAAGATCAGCTAAAGGTGAATCGCGATGAAACGAGGGAACACTGTATATCAATCAGGTTTTGTACAAACTTACCTTAAAAATTAGATTTTGCTATTGTGTAACTTTACTGCATTGTGGTCTTTTACATTTTTCCTTTTTGTGTTTTTGTTCAGATTATCAACACATATGGAGAATTGATTATGGAAGCGACACAAAACAATGTAAGTGAGAATCTGTGAAGGTGAATTCAGGGATTAAGTTAACAGAATTGTATTTAAAGAAGTATTTTCTTTGGTACTTTTTTAGTTTTGGTAACATACTGTTTCAATATATTATACAAAAACCTAGTTAATGTAGTTCTGAATGTTTGCTTTCTAGGTTCATTTTTTCAACAGTTTCTTCCATAAGCAGTTGGTCGCCAAGGGTTATGAAGGTGTGAAGAGGTGGACCAAGAAAGTAAAGAGATTCATGATGTACTCCAATATGAATGAACATTTCAGCTTTTTCACTCATGTCTATAATTTTTCTTTTGTGGAACAATTTCAGGTGGATTTGTTCTCCAAATGGCTACTGCTCTTTCCCATACACTTAGAAATCCATTGGTCTCTTGTCACTGTCACCATGGCAACCAAGACTATCAATTACTTTGACAGCCAAGGCATCGTCTTCCGACACACCACGGATGTGAGTAACAGTCTACATGTTGATCTCTTTGATGCAAATGTGATGAGATAATTTGTCATTTTTGTACAGACAAACAGAATGTTACTGGGATTACTGGGTTTGTCACGTCAATGCTTCTTTTGCTTTCACTGGTGCAGAAATGTGCCATCTCTGTTGATCCGGCAAAAAGAGAAAACCTTTATATGGTATCTAAATTCAAATACAACTGCTGAAATTCTGATGCAATTTTAGATCGCCAGTGTCTCGCTCGTGAGCCACTGTCTGTTCAACAACATTAACTCACTGTTGACTTCAACACCAACATCATTGGACCACTACATCAACCCTTCGAAATTGCCGTTCCTTTTGATTGTGATTGTTGTCTTTGCTGTGGTTGGATATTGTTTTAAGAGGAAACTTTGTTGCTCAAATGTGTGTATCCGTGTGGTCCACTGTTAGAACATAATGAAGTATCTTCAGTCCGAAGCCCAAGAGAAGAAGCAGGTCAATTTCCTCAAAGGCTGGAAGATTGCAATCATCAAGGTAAGTAGATAATAAATTGTACTTAACCACCCCCCATGTAAGGTTTATTCCACAATTGCCCTCGTGTTTTTAAACCTATTCAGCGGTTGCATATTGTGCAGCAGTAGACGGGCGTGCATGCAAACTATAACACACCCAGGTGATGGAAAAAGCTGTTTACGATGTTTCCTGTGCTCCAGCGATACGCCTGTGACTGTACATCTAATACAGGGATGCTCACACTTTTTCAGCCTGCGAGCTACAAGTGGACGTGATCTAGGTCTAACTATAAAACATTCATCCATCTTTTATGCCGCTTAACCTCACTAGGGCCGCTAGTTGATAGCAAGGAACAAATAGACAAACAAGCATTCACACTCACGTTCATACCTATGGACAAATTAAAGTCGCCAGGGCACATTTTGAAATAATAGTTTCACAAACGGAAGTGTAGAAAACGTGCATTTCTATGGTGGAGTTCAGCATGTCCAGCAAAACTATAAAACAATTGAATTTTTTTCCACATAACTTGCCAACTCAATGGATAACGTTTGCTATAGACATTAGTATCTTACTGCTGAGATTTGTAGTTAGAATAATATAGATGAATTGTATCTTGAGATGTCTGTTCACCACATGATCTTTGCTGCGAGAGTGCAAGAATGAATCAGGAAGGGAGCTTAATGTCAGCTGATTAATGTCACGTGACATATACAAAGTGAAATTTATGCAATCGACCCACACTACCTTTGCCATCGATCGGTAGCCCGCGATAATGGGCATACCGATCACGCCAATATGTCACCATAATGGTGAAATGAGGTGTGAAAATGTGCAACCAAGCTGTTGTGGTAGCTTTTTCAGGCTTCTGACTGCGCAAAATACACGTTTTTACGTGGCACCTATGAGGTGTGTTAAGCTTAGTTGCAATGCCGTCTAATGTCAGGAGTGACAGTGATGACAAGCTACACAGACAGTCCCATTATAATGTGTTTATGTGTAAAGGTGAACTGCCTGTGCCAAATTTATTAGTGGTAGAGTGCTTATTAACCATAATTATATTTTAATGCTGAAACATTCACATTAATACATGAAAAACAATCCAAAAAATATGAAGACACACTGAAATACTTTGTAATCCTCTACTGCTGTGTTTGCTTTGCTTGTTCATGGTTAGCTGCATGCAATTACAGTAATCCCTCGGTTTACCTTTTATTTATTAATGGTTTACCGAAACGACCATGATAGATGAATTTCCGGAAAGTAGGATTCCTTATTTATAAATCAAATTTTTTTGAAGTTAGAGCAAAGAAAACATTCTAAATACATTTTTAACATTGTGAGAGCCCTCTAGACTTGAAATAACACCCCTATAGTCACTTTTACACACATATTATCCAGTGTAGTAGGTATGATCAGAGAAAATGTCGTATAAGGCAAAGAATAAGATTTGCACTCGTGTGTTGCTGTAACTGTGTTCTGGCGCTATGGGGTAACAGGCGGACAAGATGTGACGACAGTGTTGAGTTTTAGCTTGGCATGGATTATGGCCTTAACAATAGCCTCTGTTTTTACTGTGGATGTTTTAAGGGTTATTGTGTGCTAGTTAATATTATACCATCTAAAATATAATTTAAACCTGCAATAAAAGCCTGTTGTTTCAGCAATCAATTCTGGTGCTTGTGTGTCTCACCGAACGTTATAGTAACATTACTGACACCTAGTGACCAGTATAGAGTGCTACATATCTTCGTATCTTTTTTTTAAATGCGGCTTCCGAATGCCTTTAAATGTGTATTTTAGTTGATTTAACCATTTTTATTCTTGAAAATGCTTAATTTAGGCAAAATATAAATAAAATTTGCTCAAACATGCAATTTTATTTGCAATTATGATGTAATCAACCACAAAACGACGAAATTATCATTAATTCGTTGTATTTTAGAAAACCATTAAGTGGCGAGGGATTACCGTGCAGTATATTGAAATGCAGCCGTATAGTCTAACTGGGACTCATTGACTCCTCAGGGTATTCCTCAGCAGAAAAATGACAGTGACTGTGGCGTTTTTGTCCTTGAGGTGAGGCATTATTCTTTACTACTCCTGTATGTGTTTCATTCTGCCATTTCCTCATCTGTCTTCTGTCCTGGGAGATTTAGAACACCCTCATCATCAGTCTCTGAAATGTTTCCTCTTCAATATGGCATCCGAACCTATCATTTGACCCTCTGTTTGTTTTTCTGCATCTGCCAGTATTGCCGTTGTCTCTCGGTGAAGCAGCCTCTGCTGTTCAGTCAGGAGGACATGCCTCACGTTCGCAAACGAATCTACAAGGAGCTGTGTGACCAACGCCTCAACTCTTAACTGACTTGGGTTGCCTCGGCTTTTTCCCTATTTACACAAGGCTTGTCGGACAGAGTCTACTTCTACTGAGCGCCTGTTACATAAGCTCAACACAGGACCGGGCTGTTTTACTTTGGGCAGCAGATTTCTACTCCCCGACTTGGAAAGAACTACTGACGTGGCCTCCTACTGATGCTGGACTCTTTTGTTGTCACGCTGCCTTTCCTATTTGCATTCAACATGGCCAGTCGATATGAGCCGACACACAGGAGCTCGTCTTTGGACTCTTACCTGCTTGGACCATCCGTGTGGATTCCGGACGTAGTGGCCATTTTAGTCGTGACTTTTTAAACTGTATATTTTATTGCAGGACCTCGACAGCGGAACCTCGCGTCTTTGTGTTTTCTAACATCTAAATCAAGAAAGGAAGTGCGATTCAGTGGACCAACTGTTCACCTAAAACTTGAAGATGGGAGTTGGACTGCTAATATTTGCACGGTTATTGAAGTTTAGGGAGTTTAGAATATCAAACGAATGTACTGCTCGTGTATCCTTCCTTGCTGCCTCTGAAAGGTGGTGACTTCCTAGTATAGAAGCTAATGGCTGAAACAGTTTAGAACATCAGGTTTTTGTCAAATTACACCAAATCTTTTCTTCTTGAAATTCCTCCTTCCTTTATAATGCTATTTACCAGAAGTTTTAGCTATACTAGCTATACTTGTTTGCTGTTTTTCGGAATGTCCATCCATTTGAACTAACATCTGATTTCTCATTGTTGTTAGTTGGGTGTAGAGGTAAAGCTGCTAATGTGAAGGTCACAGCTACATCTACAGTACAGGATAGGAGTTAGCCAAGCAGTCATCCTTTCAAGTGTTGGTGTAAAAGCATTAATCCCTCTGCAGAAAGACTCACTGAGAGACAAACGAGAGTCGTCGCTTGATGCACAGTGTCCTGTCCATCTTTGTTTTTGTTCTTCTATTCCTTTGTATCTATTTGCATACATTATTGTACTTTAACTACTGTAAATGCTTGCTTTGGCGAAAGACCACATAGAATTCTTTACTGTTTATTTTTATTGTTCTTAAAAGCCAAGACTGGTGCGAACGTGTTCCATTTCTTTCTCTCATGTTTTTAATAAGGTAACATTGAGGCAATATGCAGTGGCTATGTTGACGATGTTTGACCTGTACTTGAACTCGCCATTTTTTAGGGGATAAATCCTTCAGATAAATATTCAAACATAGTTGGTAAATTGTGTGATTCTTTTTCATAATATTAATCCTTCATTTCATGTACAGACCTCAACAATAACCATTTGCCTGCTGCTCAGTTTTCATTTCTACTACAGAAACAGTTAAATTGGGTAGAAAACAGGGTTGTGACTGTACCCCAATGGCTGAATATCGCAGCATGTATTATGGCAATTTCTCAACATATTCACAGTGGTTAGAAAGCCTTTTGCTGCTGCAGTACCAACATTGACCACGAGACGGAGTGCTAAATGAAGAGTTACCATTAATGTTTCTTCAGAGTCTACTTGAGGGGGGAAAAAAGAATTTCAGTGGTTTTCACTTTAGGCTAGGCTAGACTTACAGAAGGCATCCTTTTGTTTTTCTTATGAAGATAATACGAAGGAAAAGTTGTTTCATATTGCAGTTACTGTATTGTTTACCAAATAGCTTATGCAGCTATGGCCAGTGCAGCCGGGCGGCCATTTTCGGCCCACAGCTCATTTTAGAGAGAACACCAAGACTTTCTCTGCCATCTTTAAGAGATAAGCCAAGATGTCAATCTTGCTCATAGCAAATATGGACCTACATTGGATTGGTGTGAGCATTTTAAATGGACTTTCTGTACAGAAAAGGTTTGGACACCCGTAGGCTAAATTATATCATGAATAAATTGATAAAATCATAAATTACAACAGGATAAACGATGATCTTATTTTTTAAGCTGAGGCCCCATTGTGACATTTCTGTATCTAATTGTCACTGTTTTTGCATATCCAATGTTATTTTTTTAAATGTAAGTACTAGGGCTGTCAATCGATTAAAAACATTTAATTGTGATTAATCACAGTTGGCCATAACTCATAATTAATCACAGATAGAAACATTCTTATCTGAAATAAGCATCCTCGATATCAATTTTAGAAATATAGGCCTCTATGGTATTAAAAAATACATATACAGTTAGAAATCCCCCAGTTTTTGCATGTTTAATGCACTTTAAACAATGCACTTAATGACTTGTCCCACTTTGTTCAACGGTCCTCGGATGCACCTTTTTCTCCCACACTGCACATGTACAGTAGACCGCTATACTGTGTTTCCAACATTCTCCTTTCGCCTCATCTTTGGTCCCAAATGCTGATACTGCGTGGGAATTCCAAAAGGTAAGATTTGATGACATGAATGAATGCTAACGTGTCTCTCTGAAATACAAACTCCAAATTTAAATTGGTGGGTTTATATTCATTTTGTGCTTTTGATGTTGTTCCTGTCATGGTTTTACACAATACAAAATAAGCTCAGTTGCATCGCTGTAATGTACTTTTGCAAATGTGTGGAAAATGTTTCTAGCTAGCTCATGCGCTGCTAATGCTATCTACAGCCTTTCTCATGTTCAGCCGTGGTCACGTGGACACAAGCCCCCAAAAAGAGCTGTCCTCGAATATGCCTGCCGATAAACTAGACACTCGTGATCCAAATTTCAAAAATCAGCCACGAGACAGCTCGCATGTAAAAAAAATAAAAAATAAACAAATATTAGTCGGGACGCTTGTATGCACCACTGTGTAAATGACCATTTAAAAAAATGCCACCAGTGCCCCCTGGCATTCGACGTACGTTCACCAGTTTCTCCTATAATATTTGTAATATTATAGCATTATTAAAGCAAATAATCTGCACTGTACTCTGCAGCATCCTCGAAACGTAGATGACCCTTAACAGCATCTACGGGATTAGCACATGCATTATGCAATTTGAGAGTATTGTTAAAATTTCCTCAATTTAGCCAAGAATAAAAAAATGACTGTAAACATACAGGTATAATTCTTGAACACTGACTATAAATTATGCTTTCAAGTATACAGTAATCCCTTGTTTATCGCGGTTAGTTGGTTCCAGACCTGACCGAGATACATGAATTTCTGCAAAGTAGGATTCCTTATCTATAAATCCTATTTTTTTATAATTATAGCATAGAAAACTTGTTTATGACATTCAAAATAGAGTTTTTGACATGATTGCCCTCTGGACATGAATTAACAGCCCTATAGTCACCTTTACACTTAAATTTACCAATATAGTAGACATAATAAGAGTAATAAAGCCATTTAAGACATAAATAAGACTCATGCTTGTCTCTGTTATTATAAATGTGTTCTCTAGAGGCTCTGAAAGAGAGAGTGTGCAAAACCTGTTTTTGACCTTCTAAATACGTTTTTTTTTTTTTACATTATTCAAGCCATCTAGACAATAAATAACACCATCATGCACCTTTAAACTCATTACCCAGTATAGCAGACATAATAAGAAAAAAATATAAAAATATATATTTTTATTGTTTTAACATTGAGTTGCGGCTGGATTACAGCCATAACAATAGAATGTTTTATTGATATAAAAATATTATTATTATGCTACTAGTATTGTGCCTATTTGGAATTAATTGAAACCTGCACAAAAGACTGTTGTTCTTTGATCAAGTCTGGTGCTTGTGTGTCTCATCACAGAGTACAGTAACATTCCTATTGACACCAAGTGACCGGTTCATCTACATCTTTCAGTGCCGTATATATTTGTATTTTAGATCAATGAGCCAGTTTTATGCTTAATACTTGGGCAAAAACCGTGTAAATGTGCTTAAATATGCGTTTTTTGTTACTAGTTTAAACCACAAAACAGCATGATTTATTTATTAATATATTTTGGAAAAACCGCGATAGAGTGAAGCTGCAATGTGGCGAAAGACTGTTTGCAGCAGTTTCAGAATTCAATTCTGTTTAATGGCTGAATTTGTTGAACTGAGTTTGAATGGCAGGAAGCTGAACTGAAACGCAGTTCAGAGAAATTCATTCTCATCACATATCAGTTAGAATGAGATACGTTTAAACACACGTTTGTCTTCCAATGGGAAGTACAGGCAGAAACATTAATGTTGGAAAGCAGAATCATTTAACTTCATCAAATCAGATCAAATGAAATGAAATGTTTTGGTAAATGCAGAAATAATTGGAGTTTTTGCATCTAATGGTCAACAGTTGCTCAAAGGTTTTGTCATTGAGGCAGCATCGTTCTGGGGTCCCTTGCACAAAACTAGGATAAGATATTAAGCCGGATATCTTCATTATCCTGGCTCAAGATAGCTATGATCCGGTTGAAAAAAGGAATACTAGAAAGTGGGATTTGTTCAGACATAAATTACCATGGAGATTTATTCTGTGGAGTTAGCCAGCTCCAGACCAGGCTAAGGTCCAGGATTGATTTGATCTCATCCCTTATCTCAATCAGTAGTCACCATAATCCACTGCCCACTACACATTCGAGCACATTCAACTACACCCAGTCAACATTTCAACATTTGTCATCATTCACAAGATAATCGCGTACAGTGTAAGAGTTTTACAGTCTGGAGTTACATTTCCACAATTGCGCTCACATCTGCAGTCAATTTCACCTACAATTTCATAACCACAGCGTGACTATGTTTTCTGAGGTACTAATTGCGTTGGTTAATGTGGATGTTTCCTAAATTACCCAGAAGCCTTGTTGCTCGAGGGGAAACCCACTCTAATAAGTGTCTACTCATCCTGGCTGGATTTTTGTGCAACCAAAAAAGCCGAAACACACTTCTTTTGGGTTGGTTGAGCTCTGCTCAGTCATTTATCCTGGATGTTTGAATCCTACGTTTGTGCAACAGGCCCCTCATCGGAATAT
>QODF01000066.1:1888227-1934855 GCA_024372805.1 Oostethus manadensis
GTCGGGAGAAGGCCCCCGGGAAGACCTAGGACACACTGGAGGGACTATGTCTCACAGCTGGCCTGGGAACGCCTTGGTGTCCTCCCGTTGGAGCTGGAAGAGGTCGCTGGGGACCGGGAAGTCTGGACTTCCCTACTGAAGCTGCTGCCCCCGCGACCCGGACCCGGATAAGCGGTGGAAAATGGATGGATGGATGGATGTGTTTATGCATATTTTCAGGGTTCTTTCTTTACCAATTTCTGATATATTTTCCTTTAAGTGGTGAATACTAAATATTTACATTCAATCATTTGTTTGATTTTAACCATTTGATGGAAGAACCCCTATCTTTGTGAGAGTTGTGTTTACCTCGCCCACCAAATCAAATATCAAATGCATCTCAGGCTTAAGAGCTGTCAAGCTGTGTTGTATTTCTCCAACCTATAACAAGGTAAACACAAGGGAAATAAGTGCTCTTTGTCTGCGAAAGACGGTTCAGTGTTGCAATTTCAATTGTTCTTGTCATCTTTTTCAATCCCTTTGTCTCTCTTGGCCTTTTAAAAAGTCGCTTGTTTTCTGTCTGAAGCTTTTGTGAGCAAAGCCCAAATTCAGTTGCAGCTTTAGTTTTGTCCAGGGAAATTGCGTTGGCATCGTTGGATTTGTAATTCAACAAAAAAACACAACAAACACTATAAATCCCTAACCCTAACCCTAACTCGAAAGCGCACCCTGAAGCGAAACAGTGTAGATATCCGTGGCCGCCGCCTCATTAAAAAAAACACAACAAACACTATAAATTTGTAAAATTATTCTCTTGAAGATTAATCTATCCATCTGTCTATCTATCTATCTGTTCGTGAAGTAGGATTCCTTCATTGTAAATGGAATATTTTTGTAGTTAAGGCATAGAAAACCTGTTTAGAACTTTGCAAATACTGTTTTTAACATTATTAGAGCCCTCTAGATATGAACTAGCACCCCCATAGTCACCTTCACGCTTGTATTACCCGATAGACATAAGAGTAAACAAGCCATTTAAGACATAAAGAATACTTGTTCCCCTGTATGTTACAATAAATGTGTGGTAGGGGTAGAGAAGCATACAGATTCTGATTGGCTGAAATGTTTTTTTTATTAGGGATTATTGTGCCTGTTGTGAGATCATTCAAACCTGCAATAAAATTCAGTTGCTCAGTCCGATCTTGTGTGTCACACCAAACATTACAGTAATTTTACTGACACCTATTGGCCAGTGCAGAATACTACATTTCGTCAGCGTCTTTGACTGCGTTTTTGGAACGCTTTACATTTGTACTTTAGTTTGTTTAGCCCCTTTTATGCTTGAAAAATAAATACAATACATAACAAGCTTCAAAATGCATATTTCTGACTAATAACAGGCTGCATTCAACCATGAAACAGGATAATGTATTAATTAATATATTTTTTTAAACCCTGAGTGAAACTGCAAAATTAGAAGTGCATAGTGCGACTGCCCTCTGACCCGCCCACCACTTTATGTAAAAAAAACAAATGAGAGGCTTCAATACACACATGTTTTTAAAAAGCCTCAGGACAACCAGTATAGAAATTGATGAATGTATACTGGTATGAATGTATACTGTATACTTTTTGTCAGCCAGTTTTACAACCCTAAATGTGTTTTCTCAGCTGATGTAAAATACCACCAGGAAAGTGAAGTACAAAAAAGTGTTAAGTAATTGAAATCAACTGAAACTTACAGGGGACCTATTATACTGTTATATAATATATAATGTATAATATATATAATGTATATGACAACTCGCACAGAAGGCTTTCTAGATGTTTCCAGACTCTGTGTCTTTTCCTGCAGTGCGGGTTTCCTGCCTCGCCCTCAAACAATCGCTGTTACTTACTCCATCCCCTGGCCTTCTTCCAGTTGCGCCTCCCTCCTCCACTCCGTTGTGATTGGTCACACCCCCAAGCTCTCCAGGACTCCCAAGGACTTCTGCTGCCAAACCTCACTTTCTAATTCTGGTGATACAGGAGTGGATGGTAAACGGCGATTTATCTTTTTCAAATATCCGCTTTTAACAGCTAATCATCAGTGAGCATGCCTGGAGGTAACACTACCTCGGCTCCCTGTATGCACACTCTATACTGCAACACAGACAAGCACTTTTGTACGATTACTTACACAAAACAAACACAGTTAAGACACTGGTAAATTGTTACTTACAGATTGCGCTTCTGACTATTCAACACAACCAAATAACGTTGGAAAGACAAAATGAGCTTTCCCTCACACCCAAACAAACATTTCCTGGGAGACATTGCTCAATGTTGCCCATATATGGACGTCTGAGTTGCGTGACGTCAGTGGAACTCATTCATTCATTTTCTATACATTCATTTCATATTCCTTATCCTCATTAGGGTCGCGGGGATGCTGGAGGCTATCCCAGCTGACATACAGACAAACATTCACACTCACCTGTGGACAATTTAGAGTCGCCAATTAACCTAACATGCATGTTTTTGGAATGTGGGAGGAAACCGGAGTACCCGGAGAAAACCAACGCACGCACCGGGAGAACATGCAAACTCCACACAGAGATGCCCAACGGAGATTCAAACCCAGAACCTCCTGACTGTGAGGCCAACATGCTACCCATTCATACACCGTGCGGCCTTGGTCAGCGGAACTCGGTGTTAAAAAAAACCACAGCGTGTGAATCCATCCAAAACTGCTTTCAGGGCTCGCTTGCAAACACGCAAACCTCATTATCTGACACGTTGGCATCGTTTCACACAAGAATACAACATTTATAGGTCAGAAAAGAGGAAAAGTATAATACTTTGAGGTCCGTAAAGTGAAGCTAAAGCTCAGGTAAAGAAGATTTTGAAATGGATATGTAAGGCACCGAATGGCGAGGATTAAGACCCCAAAGTAGGACATACGCGTAAGGACGTTAGAGATGCGGGAAGCGTGGAGTTATCACAGACACTAAAGCAGAGAGCTAAATGTGCTTAAGAGTTTTGCAGGCAGTAAAGTATATAAAGTATATAGCCTAGAACTATTCAAATGTGGCACTTTTTACATGTTAGAGTATAAGAATAGGAACATTTAGAAATATTACAGTATAGTATAGTGTGGATGTGCATGTCTGTACTGACAGCAGAACTAAAGAATACATCCTGTAATAATGAATGATCTCCAGTTTGGAAGTAGCAACAATATAAACAATATAAACAATAAAACAAAAGTTTTATATTAAAAAATGACATAGTAGAACGTAACACAACTATTAGGATTTTGGAGCAGCTGTGCCACAGGTTATTGTCTCCCTGAGGAAAGTAGTTGTAGCGCACATGAGCCATTTTATTCCCTGGCTTAATATGAAATGACTGACAATATTTGGAAATGAAATGAAATTTTAACATACCCCCTGCAATTCCCTGACTGGTAATCGCTGCTTTAGCTGGGATTATAGTTACGATAGGGGGACCAATATTATCGATAGGTTATGCTGATGCTAATGAATGCTAGAGGGGGTCATGGATTCAGTGCGCTGTTACAATGAGATTTGGAAAGCGAGGAGGGTATCTTTCCAGACTAGCAACCAGACTCGCAGCAAAAAAAAGTAAGGAGATCTCTTTTCATCACTATTTCATTTCATTCTTGTATACATTTTTGATCTCCTTCATGGAATCTGCTTACAGTGTGATTAAATTAGGAGCTAATTTAGGTGTAATATCCGACTTACACTAAAAACGAACCTGAGAACCCCGGCAGATCACTGCGTTTGAGCTGCAAGTCATCCTGCAGGGATGTTTTCATTCAATCAGCCATAGCGCTCGGTCTCTGCCTCTAATCCCGATGCAGGTGCCGGTATTTAAGCAGCTCCTCCCTGCTGAATATTGCGGAACTCTCGCCGCTCTTTCGCATCAATGACACAGAGTGGGGGGGATTTTTGTACGGAGCCCTGATTTGATGGTTTATCCTTCCCTGCTCAGACATGTGAACTCTCAACTATTTTAACATGCACTCCGGGCTGCATAAGCTGTCGGCCCCACATCCTCATCTGATCCGACTATTTTGCAACAGATGGGACATCTTAATCTTTATCATCCCCACCACCATGCTGCCACACTTCCGTCCTCAACCAATACAAGTATTTAGTTGACAATAACAAACACTGCATTGAAGGGGATATGTACTGCATATATTGTATGTATGCATGTATCAGATGAATACGGAGACACACACACACACACTTTTGTCCTAAAGTCTCAAAGCCCAATCACAGATCATTACAGGGCTACTAATACCCTCAAACTGCATGAAAAGTTCATTCTAGCCACTTGGGGTCCATTTGACTGTTACATCTTTGTGCCTGCTGAAAAGGACATAAACATCAAACCATTTATTATATCTCTCTGCTTTTGGATTCAATTCTGCTACAGTTACGTTTGCTATTCTGAACATTAACTTGCTCCCTCTTAAAAAGTCTTGCCTTCCAGAATTGCTGTCTTTGTGAACAAAAGTAATGTTCCCTCTTATGTGTCTAAGCATACACACAGTACAAGTCAATACAGGTCACAGCATACTTTGACGTTTGGAAAACGTTTGTTTGCATCCGTACTCAAACATATAACCGTAGTTTTCTACAAATCTACACTTTTTGGCCGCAGGTTTTGAAAAGCTTGGGTTTTAGTGCCATATATCTGCGGGCCGTGTGGATGATAAGCTGATAAGATGGTGGAAAAATAACTTTGTTTTAAGAGATACATGCCTACATGTGGACAGGGCATAAGACTTCCCCTAAAAGGTCCCCCCCAAAAAGTGGTGAAATAAAGTACATACTGCTGTGTGTACTTTTCATTGACCACATATACACTAGAATACCTCCATATTTTGTTCAGAATCAATCCCAACAAACAATCACTTCCTTTTTGTTCATCCCCTCAGCCCCACCGTGCTTTGTTTTTTTTTTTTTTGTTGGAACAGTTGGATGCTGAGCGTCTACTGACTTTGATGGGGAAGCATGGAGTAGGTTGTTGGATGAATGCTGGGCTTTGGGGTAGTGGGCGGGTCCGGACGCTCGGCTTCTGCATGATGAATGGATGATCTGTATGAGGTGGAATCCTCCTTTGAATGACAGTAAAATGAGCAAATCAGCAATCTTGAAGTATAAACCTCTACCCGGAGCATTTGCCATGTTTTTATTTCCGTTGTTCTCGACTGATCCGGAGACTTTACCGATCCCCACTGACTTTGTCCTTTTTAAAAGCGACTAGCGTTGTGTTTGGTGACACTCTGCGGTTTCGTTCCCCAACGAGCAGCAGAAAAGACGCCTACTTGGTACAATAGGGTCAAAGATCATTGAAAAGGAACGGAGGGTAGAATGTACATATAAATAAATAAACACATTCATGATGTAGGCCGGGAAAAATGAGCTTCCCCTCCTTTTTCTTGCTGTTTTAAAAGCAGCCTGTTCTGGCACTATTACAACATCCAGTGGCAGCACTGCGGCAAATTTGGCGTAGCGCATGCCAGTACCACACGCATGGCTGAGCCACACATGCAGTCCAAACGTTTCACTCCAAAAAACAGCTCAGAGCGGCCCTTTTTCATTTGGACAATAAAAAAATCTCACCGAGATTCAACTCTTGTCCTTTTGTTCCCACATGCTCCAACTCGCTATATGCTAACCTGCAAAACAGCAGCCTGTAGTACGTACCAACGGAATCTCATCAGTGGCAGGATCGTGTTCGTCACTGTGTTGCTACCACTTGTGCTCGCCTGCCACTCATGAAGTTGCATTGCAAAAGGGTACAGGAATGCATCGTGTGTTTATTTTATTTACAGTTGAGGTGGGTTTTTTTTTTGTTGCGCTGCAAGAATTTGCTGTAAGCTGAGAACACAAGATCTGTGCACCTCTTTGAGGGAACGTCTTAAACTTTAAGAAACATCTTAAAGTCCCCTGTTAGGCCAAACGGGCCTTTCAATGATGTAATACAGCCACAGCCAGAATATTGGCATCTTTGGCAGGCCAAGATTGTATGTGTCCCGGGAGCAAGGGGTGGGCAAACTTTTCGACTAGCAGGCCACAGTGGATTCAAACATGTGGCAGAGGGGCCGTATATATAGGTGGCATCAAACAAAGCGACATACTTGCTCACGGTGCAAAAAAACAAAAAACACAGCAAAATAACATAAATCAGCTACTACTACGACGTGGGTGATGAACAGCTAAGCGCCAAACATAACACGTAACTTAAAACTGTTATTTCCAAATGCCCCCAAGGCATGCTGGGTAGTCCAGTGGCAACAACAATATCAACTCTGAACAATAATACGTTGGATATTACCTCTCCTCTTCAACATATTTTGCAATCTAGCAAAAATGCAAGAAACTCAGCAAAACGTTGCGAGGAAGAGTACCCCAAGCATGCCTTGTGACGGGAATATATGGGTGTTTTTTTGCATGGGCATATTTGTTTGTAAGTCCACATGGATGGGTGCAGTAGGTAGCTTACTTTGTGTTAACATGCCGTGTTGTTTTTTGGACAAGCTTGCATCGGACTGTTTTGGCGACTCAAACTTGCCACAGTAGCACTTGAGAGAGGTGGCACTCAAACAGTCGGTTGTCATGACAACCGACTTTGCCAACTTTCTTTGCTTACTTGTTTCCCTCATTTTTGAGAGGCGCTCAGTTGGTTGCTTTTGATGACGTCGTAAAACGGAAACATTTTTTCATCGTTGGCATGACATAGATGACCCCGTTCTCACTAATTCACAAAAGAAAACAGGCTTCCAAATATCCATCCATCCATTTTCTATGCCGCTTATCCTCATTAGGGTCACGGGGATGCTGGAGCTTATCCCAGCAGACTTTGGGCGAGAGGCGGGGTACACCCTGGACTGGTCGCCAGTCAATCGCAGGGCAGACATACAACCAGTCACACTCACATTCATACCTATGGACAATTTAGAGTCACCAATTAACCTAACATGCATGTTTTTGGAATGTGGGAGGAAACCGGAGTACTCGGAGAAAACCCACCCACGCACGGGGAGAACATGCAAACTCCACACAGAGATGCCCAACGGAGATTTGAACCCCGGTCTTCCAGATCTCCTGACTGTGTGGCCAATGTGCTAACCACTCAGCCACCGTGCGGCCGGCTTCTAAATATCTGCCAAATATCTGTCAGTCAGCTACAGACACGCGTTCATTATTGCTACGCTAGAGTTGTATTGCATTTGTGGTTTTCAGCCACACTTTCACTCTATCGAGTAGTATTTTTCTGCTACAGCTGAGACAAGCTGGTGTTTTGCTTTGAGATACAAACTAAGACCACTCATTCCAGAATCAAGCGTTATTGAATGGTGAGGGGAACTCGCATACAGACCTTTGCTTCCTCGCCACCAACACAGCGCTATTCATCTTCACGTTGACCTTCTAGCAGAGTCAAATTGCGGCCCATTCTGACCCCACAGAGAGAATTGTGACTACAACCATGAACCGACTTCGTCTGCATGCATGTGTGTGCTGAGATGCACGGCTTGGCCCTGTGGATTTTCAGGTCAAACTAATCTTAACTGCTGTATGCGTAAATAATAGGATGAGGTTGTTTGGCTGTGTCCAGTGTTTGCTTTTGTCTCCAATGTGCACAGTGGGATTGAACATGAAAGAGACAGGAGGTAAACATGTTGCCTTGAATTCGTAATTATCCCCCCCCCCCATACAGACAGGAAGGCTATCATTACCTAAACGGCAACAGATGGTAAACACTTCATTCTGGAGAGAAAGGGGCTGATGATAGAAGAAGAACAGGATTAGTTCTTCAATCATGAGTTTGAAGAGGAAATGGAACATGATGAAATGATGGAGGACAGTGGGGTTTTATTTGTGTAATTATACACAAGGTCAAATAGGTTGAGTTGATGGCTGTTGATCATTGGTCCTAAATAGATGATTAACCCATTTTGTGATGATTTGTGTGTGCATGTAAGCGTTTATGACAACCACGCTATTCAAGGGGATTGCAGTCCATGAAACATTATTGCTGTTTTGTGATTGACTATGCATCTCTGTGTGGAGTTTGCACGTTCTCCCCGTGCATGCGTGGGTTTTCTCCGGGGACTCCGGTTTCCTCCCACATTCCAAAAACATGCATGTTAGGTTAATTGGCCCTACTTTAAATTGTCCATAGGTATGAATGTGAGTGTGAATGTTTGTATGTCTGCCCTGCGATTGGCTGGCAACCAGTCCTGTGTGTACCCCGCCTCTCGCCCAAAGCCAGCAGGGATAGGCTCCAGCATACCCGTGACCCTAATGAGGACAAGCGGAATAAATGAATGAATGAAAAATGAATGAATGACTGATTGACTATGGCCTATTATTAGTCAGAATATGCATATTTCATCAAATGTTAAGTGTTGTTGGCCTTGATTAAGCATTATTAAGCATAAAAATTGCTACAAAAACATAAATACAAATGGAAGGCATTCAGAAGACGCAAATACTTAATATGTAGTATTCTACACTGTTGACGAGGTGTCAATGATGCTACATTGATGAGACAATAACCACCGTAGGAAGTACGCTTTCCAAAAAACCCCAACATGACACACTCCCATTGCTAATGTGTGAGTCTTTTATGTATTACTTATGTCTTATTTTCTGTTATTATGACTACTACACTGGATAATACAAGTGCAAAGGTGACTAAAGGGTGTTCATGTGTAGAGAGCTATAATAATGTTAAAAATCAGCATTTAGAAGGTTCTAAAGAGGTTTTATGTGCAACAATATTTCATTTATAAAGAAATGAATCCTGCTTCATGGAAATTTACTTAGCACTTTTGGGTCTGAAACCAATTACTTTACTGCAACACAAAAGCTTTATCTTTCTAGCCTTTTCTAGCCTTTTCACCGAAAGTGGGACCCCGCATCTTTTGAGTTGTTGGTAAGCGACCCTTGGTGGCACTGTGCTACATCCTATTGAAGTGTGGCCCGTGGGCCATTTGTGGCCCTCAACTGCCCACATTTTAAAAGTAGAATTGAGCAAGAAAACCTAAACAACAAAAACAATAGAACAAATGTGAAAATCAGCAGCCATTTTGCAACAATCACTCAAAATATTAAGAGAAAACAGCTACCTAACAAGAAAAGGTCATAATAACATAGCATGTGGAGGACTAAAGTAGCATAAAGTTGTAATATTAAAGAAAAAATGTTATTTTAAAGTCTTAATATTATGAGAAACGTTGTGGCAATAACTGACATGACAATGTCATCATTGACGACTTTCATTCAATCAAAAAATATGAGGGTTCAGTCACAGACTCTGATCTCACGTCATTATCACTTGCCAAGCGCGTTTATGTCCAATGTGAGTACAAAATACATCATGCTAAGGTGAAACAAAAAGTCACTGGTCTTATATGTGCAGTCAACAGTTCTCACTGGGAAAAAAAACATTTGATTAAACTAAGACTCAGGTCTCTGTTGTAGTAAATCTCAACTTCTAATGTCCAAATAGTTGGGATATTTTATATAATTAGTGCAAGGATGATTAAATGTGGTGATAACCATGCAGAGAATTAAAACATCTGCAAGGCGGCATCACTTCACTTGTTTTTCTTTGAATTGAACACCGTCCGGCTACCACGCTTCAGAATATTACTTCCTCCGCCATGAGCAGCGTGAAGCAAGGAATGAGAACTCAAAAGACTGACCTTGACCTGTAACAACGAGAAATGCATGCAAAAACGACTACAATTTACAGTACAATTTATTTGCAAACAAGAGGATTTTTTTCTTTCCTTTATTGACTGATGCAACAGAGAAGTACAAAATTATTCTTTTTTCCATGTCTGCAACATGGGACTCTCTCAAATAGTCATTCATCCATTTTCTATACCGCTTATCCTCATTAGGGTCGCGGGTATGCTGGAGCCTATCCCGGCTGGCTTTGGGCGAGTGGCGGGGTACACCCTGGACTGGTCGCCAGTCAATCGCAGGGCACATATAGACAAACAAACTTTCACACTCATATTCATACCTATGGACAATTTAGAGTCATCAATTAACCTAACATCCATGCTTTTGGAATGTGGGAGGAAACCGGAGTACCCGGAGAAAACCCGCGCACGCACAGGGAGAACATGCAAACTCCACACAGAGATGCCCAACGGAGATTGCAACCCTAAACCTCCTGACTGTGAGGCCAACGTGCTACCCAATCAACCACCTCTCTCAAGTATGTCCTTGAAAATTAAGGCAGATTTAAAGTAGGCTATGTGAGCTGGATGAGTTATTAAGGTCATTTTTTTTAAGTACAAACCATGCATCTTGTTTTATTCTATTTTACTGGGAATACAGGAGGGAAATTAACCCAACTAACTAAAAACAAAAACTAAACTAAAAAACAATGTTTCAGTTGATGAATTTGTTAAAAATTGTTCGTCTGATAGGCCATAATTTGCTCGGGTAAATTTAAGTAATCTAGCCTTAGTGGCTTTTTTTTATTGGTAAAATATTCATACTCACCTGGTAGAAAACCAGTCTAATGTTTTGGTTTACCGTTAGGAAAAACCTACCAGACAGGGAAAATTCGGGCTCACACCCCATGGGCAAGACTAAAGAGCAGCATATGAGTGACAAGATCATTGGCCAGAACAGTATCAGCAAGAGGCTTGGTGAGGTGCAATGTTTGTTGAAAATGGATAAAATGGGAAAAAAACGCTGAGGGTGTACCCTGCCCCTCGCCCGAAGTAAGCGGGAATAGGCTCCAGCATACCCCTGCAACACTAGTGAGGATACGCGGCATAGAAAATGGATGGATGAATGGAAAACAAATAATCAATCCACCTGTGACTGGAGTCCCACGCAGGATCTATTCTCATGGAGCAAGAATGATCATGAGATAGGTGAGGGATTAGTCCAGAACTACACAAGGGAGAGTCCTAGGTACCAAAGGAGCTGCAATTGATGTCCCGTAGAAACCTGTGCTAGCCCTAAGACGTGACTTATTCAAATCCTGCAGGGACAGGGGTTGTACAGACCTCCAAGGTTTTCTGACCGACTCTTTGCTTAGAAGTGTTTCAAAAAGTCGCTCAAAGGTTGGACAAGTAAACCAAAAAACTACGTCAGCAAACAAATCCAGCTTGATATTCTTTTTAGTACAACCTGCCAGTTTTAATACCATAACTGGTATTAAAACATTATTTACAAAACAATTATTTTGTCTTTTTTGCCTAAGATTTTGTTTTTAAAAAAGACTTTTCCTCAAAAATGAAAGAATGGGTCCTTAAATACTCAGGTCAATACAATACTTGTGTCTCGCTTTGATCAAATAAAGCTGCCATATAAATTATTATTCATTTTGTCATAGTTCAAAACACAATACAAATACATGAAGGGATTAGTTACCATAGTTACCATAGTTACCATACCATAGCTGACCATGATAAGTGAATTTCTGTAGGATTCCTTATTTATATATATAAAAAATCTTGTAATTAGAGCATAGAAAACCAGTCAACCTTCTAAAAACGGATGTTTTTCATCATTAGAGCCGTCCAGACGTTAAATAAAACCCCAATAGTCACTTTAACACTCCTATTGCCCAATATAGTAGACATATAGGAGAAATAAGACATATTGTTAGCACTGGGAGAGTCACATTAGAGTCTCATCAATGCAACATGGCTGACATCTAGTTACTACTGTAGACTACTACTTATCATTTACAAGCATTCCAATCCTCTAGGTGGCAGTAGTTAGCCAAATACTACTCATCTCTTGACGTCACTTCCACAACACGTCACACAAAGGCAGGTACTTGTCCGTGCACACGTGACGTTTATTTAATTTTTCATAAAAAAAAAATACATCTAAACAATCAGGGTGAGGAAAAACAAGGAAGATAAATACAAAATAAAACAACTTTAACTGTTTAACAAGAACCGCACTGTGCCATAACAAAGAGCGACAACACAACTCAATGCAACAAGCGTCACACAAGACGTCCATTGAGTTTCCCCATGTCAGGGGGTCGATAACTTGGGCTTTCCTAACCACAAAAATGAAGACTATAAGAAGCAAATATCGCCTGGCAGTGGATAACGAAAGCAGGAGCGGCTTTGGGACAGTCGTTCTTTATACTCCCTCATCACTACCAAAATGTCTTCTGGCATCAAAACAAATCATTTGGAGTCGGACAGCTCCGCTCCCTCACCCAGTACTTGCATCTCGTCCAACGTGGACCCATGTGATTTTGCTTCAGGCGCCGAGCGGGTGAGCAGTACACCCGCTGTCCAAAAAAGGCGAGAGCTGCTTCAGGTATGTGCCGGTATGAGTGACGAGGAGGCAGGCCATAGTTTGGGGCCCACTGTTCTAAACAATGTCTTGGACCACCCATTTTCCTCAGGCTTTTAAGGAGAAATGCATGTTCGACAAGTGCTGGTTTCATCCTTAAATAGGGGCCACCTGATTGACAACAGTTTTTTACAAAGTCTATCACTGATTGAATGCCACACTGCTATTTTTTTGAACACACCCCTTCCAACTAATGGCCCAATTGCACAGCCTTAGGAGCGGGATGCTTACCACATGCTTTTATAATAATACTTATGTACTTCGACATTATAATTACACACACACACACAGTTCTTGCACACAAGCAACAAACTGTAAATACATTGCCAGTTGTTTGATGATGATAATGGTATGTAGGTGCGTGTACCCAGGCCTTCGTCAGTGTGCCAATTCAGTCTATCTTCTGAATCCCTCATATTAGGAAATCCGATTCTCTGCTTGAAAATGCTTAATTTAGGCCAAAGATGTATACCATTTGCTCACATATGCATATTTTTTGTGCCTTGGGATTGACTGGCGACCAGTACAAAGTGACTGGGATAGGCTTCAGCATACTCCCAAGGACAAGTGGCATAGAATGAAAGAAAGAAAGAACGAATGCATATTTCTGTGTAATAATAAGCAGCCTGATTTTTAATTTTTAATAAATTTTGAGGATAAGCGGTATTGAGAATGAATGAACGAAGAGAGCTGCACAGTGGATGAGTGGGTAGCATGTTGGCCTCACAGTCAGAAGGTTCGGGGTTCGAATCTCCGTTGGGCATGTCTGTGTGGAGTTTGCGTGTTCTCCCCGTGCGTGTGTGGGTTTTCTCCGGGTACTCCGGGTTCCTCCCACATTCCAAAAACATGCATGTTAGCTTAATTGGCTCTACTCTAAATCGTCCATAGGTATGAATGTGAGTGTGAATGTTTGTTTGTCTGTATGTGCCCTGCGATTGACTGGCGACCAGTCCAGGGTGTACCCCGCCTCTCGCTCCCAAAGTCAGCTGGGATAGGCTCCAGCATCCCCGCGACCCTAATGAGGTTAAGCGGCATAGAAAAAGAAAGAATGATATTTTGACAGAGTGAAGCCGCAAAAACAGACTCTAAGTGGGTTATATTTTAGTTTGCCTCAAATCTTTGTCCTGTGTTTTATTGATCAACAAATTAAAAACTCACTGAATGATCTTCAAAACGCCCAATTGGCATGGCGGTATCTTACTTGGTATCGGATCAATACCAAGATCTGTGCCCAGTATGGGAAACCCCCTACTATTGGTGACTGCCAGCCGTCATGCTCTCACCGGGCAGATGCTGCGGTCCTCCGTGCCCTCTTGTGGTCCACGCTGCCCGCCCTGCTCATCGGGGGGGGGGGATTTAAGGACCCCCTTACGTGGTTTGGCATTCCCAGAGCGACGTTCCCAACTTGGAAAGGAAGGGAATGACTTATCTCGATGCTTTGTCTAACAGTTCTGACAAAACCAAGTGCCAGCGAGGCCCGGATGAAGTGAATCCGAGAGGCGGAATCTCAGAGTCCGTCCGGATCAGCGGAAGCTGCCAAGTACAAACAGCGACTTCTCCCAGCAGGGGATGGCAGGCGGAAGGAGGGAAAGTGAGACGCTCCGTGTGCTTCAGCGGGAGACTCCCTTTGTCCCCCACGTGAGGAGGGCGCACGAGGTAGGCAGCACGCGCTTTGTTTCCGCTCGGCAAACTGGGACGCACTTTTCTGGGGAAGCTGATGGTTTCGCACGGCCAGAAATACATTCTGGCGGAGGTTTGTGTGCTGGTTCTGTTCAGCCGAGCGCAGCTTGTTTGCCTTATTTACTCAGTCAAACCGCATCCTGTCAATATAAGCCGCTTAATATTGATTGATGTCGCCCGGAAAATGGACCTTACAGTCTGTTGCCAAACAAATGCGTGCTGCGGTGTTGGGTCGCTTTGTTTTACACTCTCAACAAAGTACATTGCACAAACATTATTTGTGATTATTTAATGTGGTCCTGGAAAGGCTGGCAATCGCCTTTCTTGACTGAAGAGATGCACTGAAGCAATCGCAGCTCTTCCGAACTAGTGATGGGTCGTTCATGAACGAGTCGTTCATTTCGAACCAATCTTTAATGTGACTCGGGAAGAACGAATCCTCTCGGGGAGTGATTCGTTAGGTCGCACATGCGCATTTGGGTAACATCCTATCTGTTTTGTAGTGGAATCAGTTCACCTGTTTAGAGACTTCGGGTTTAAGTCGTTCGTTCATTACGCGACAGCCTCATAAACCCAACCTATGCTGCATGAGCCGGAAAGAAAATCGAATAGTCATTTCTTGAGTCTTCGGGTTTGAGTCATTCGTTCTTTTGCCACGTGACCACTTTTCCGATCAGTACCGCAGTCAAATACCAAAGTAAAACTCTATTTGTTATATGTACGATCATATTTAGAAATTATCATAAAACTATCAAAAGATGTGCAAAACGCATTTTCCTCATTTGTGACATTGTAGTTTTGTTAATGTTTCTTGAGCATCTGCGCTGTTTTTTTATATTAAAAAAACGGAAATAAATGAAATATTAAGTTTCCTAATTTGTTATTTTTTTGTCTTCGTCCATCAGTAAGCAAACCATAGCCTAATAAAACAATCAAAGCCTACAATTTACTTATATTTAATAATTTACTTATATTTTATAATTTACTAATCGTACATTATTCTATAGTAGTGTTCATTTTTACTGTATAATAATTGTTTTTCCTATTCAGACTGTACGTATTTGTACAGCGCACATGGCACGGTCACGTAATGAACGAACGACTCGAAAAGGGACAGAGAGGTGAGGTGAGTGAGTCATAGACAAAATACCTAGGTCAATAATGAATTCATCTTTTCAGTTTCTTATAGCATTATAATTTTGTCTTGTTTGTAGTGTGATTAGCATTTGTGTAAGCAGTAGATGTGATAAGGAAGAAACATGTTGCATTTTAATCATATTTTGCTGAAATGAACGAAATGACTGGAAAAAAGATTTGTTCTTTTTACTGAACGAAACTCAAAGATCTGAGTCGGTAAAATGATCCAAACTTCCCATCACTATTCCAAACGCAAAAGTGGTTAATCATGAAATAAAATATTCCTAGCATTGTTTTTGTTAGCAAAAAAAAACACTTCATTGTCACTTTCAAAGGTTTAATAGCCGGGCTGCAACTAAAGATGATTTTCTTAGCTGAATAATCTTAAGGTTGTGGTTTTGATTAATTGAGTAGTCAGTTAGTTAGGCCCTAGACAGACCACATCAATATGAACCAAACACAAACAATAATTTGGTCCGCCACATATCAGAAAAGAGGAAAAAAGTTGATCACTGTCTTCCATAGTCAAGCTGATGTTGGTCTGCATTAATAAAATTAATCACAAATGAAAAATATTCACGCTGAGGTTGAACTGATATTTAGTTTTTTAAAACGTTTATTGCAATGCAAAAATAGTAGAAGTAGAAGAATCGATTAATTGAATCAATTTCTTGATTTATTTTCTTGCCTCTATTTCAATGCAAGTTCCATTGCTTTTTTAAAAAATTTTAATCAATTATATATGTATGTATCTATGTGTGTGTATATATATATATATATATGTATATATGTATATGTATATATGTGTATATATATATATATATATATGTATATATGTATATGTATATATGTGTATATATGTATATATATATATATATATATGTATATATGTATATGTCAACACATGAATCACACTTTAACGAAAGTGTCCTTTAACCGCACACATTTTTTTGACGCGTGATTAACTTGCGCACGTCCTGTTTGACCCTCAGTCCACACCAAGGTTTGAGAAACCGCAGTGGCTGCAGTTTTGTGTGAAGCTAGAAGCTGTAACAAATATTAAGCAGAAATAGGCGAGGAAAAGAATACTTTCAATGGCAAGACTAGCTTCAAAGCCCTCACAAACGGCTCTCTCAACAAGACCAAAGGGATTTGCGTTGCTGCGACGTGAGTTGTTACAAAGTATGTCGCCTCTGGGAGAAAAGAGAAGTTACTGGAGCACTGCAGGTATTTTCTTTGTCATTTATACATGGGTACCTTGGCATAAAGCGGCCCAACTAACGAGCGATGCAAGCCATCTCTCTTCTTGCTTTGAGCTGCAAGCTAAAATTTAGGTTACGAGATGCTATTTACTGGCAGAGCTGATGAGAACTATTTGGGGCGCTAGCTAATCCTATTTTATTGACACTAGCATTATAGCGTTCGTCGGTAGATTATAGCCATCTGATTTATTCAATTTAGTAATGAATGACGGGAACAACATCAAATTAAAAGTACTAAATGAATACAGAACCACCATCCACCTGGAGTTTGTTTGTTAAAAAGGTTGTATACAAAAAAATGTGCACATTAGCACTCTATAAGGTCATCAGATCTTACCTTTATGCATTCTCACGTAGTGTCAGCATGTCGGGGCAAATTTGGAGGTGAAAGAAAAAGGGAAAAAAATCTAGCATAGTAGTCTTATCTGTGAAGTGTGTGAGAACAAAGAAGGTGCGTTCAAGGACTGTCAAACAGTGGGACAAATTGCTGTTCGCATTAAACAGAAAAAACATGAAAAAACTGGTGGATTTCTAACTGTATATTATTTTCGAATAAAATAATAGCCCATATTTCCAGTATTCATATCCCTTTACATAAAGTAGCATGCGAGTTGTGTCAGGAAGCGGAGTTACGATGCAAACCACCACCTACTGTACAAAGTTGCAACAGCAAGCTACATTCACAAGTAGCCACAAATAAAGGAATGTTTGGAAAACCCTGTAATAACTGTGTAGATTGTACCTTACGGGACAATAAAATATACACCTATTTATGATTATGTAAGATGTAATACAGCCCACTAATTTTGGATGCCAATGTGCCTCTGAGAGACAACAGTAGAGTCTGTATGACCTTATATTAATTTCCTGTAGCTCTGTGGCTCATAATATTAGTAGCAGTGTTATGCTTCAGTATATTACAATTAAGTAATTAAGTAAGAGGGAGACGCTGTGGCCACAGATGCTGCCTGCTGTCAACGGTGACGAGGAGGCATGTGGACGTCAACTGCAAACACGTAAACACATACTGAAACAACAAGGGAAGATAACAGAAAGCAGATAGGAAAAGGCACAAACCCTAGTGAGGATAAGCAGCATAGAGACTTGATGGATGGATGGATGGTCAAGCACAGAAAAAGAAGTGAAACAAAGGAAAATTAACCAATAGACAAGTCCAGATCATCTTGTAGCGTGGCATGTTTTCTCCCCGTCCCCAATCTATTTGACAAACAATTGGAGCCGACAAGCGCAATGAAAAGAGCCAATTTGGAATCATGCTGACAGAGAAAGTTGCCAGCTGAACAAATAAAAACGACCAGCTATCACTAGCAGGGCTAAACTCAAAGTGGGATCGACTAAAAAAATCAGGACCAACTTGAGTTAGCGTTTATTGTGTCTCACAAGCCTTACCACAATAGAATTGTTCAAAAAATGTTATTTTATAGCAGTTTGGGTACTGTGCTGCACATTGCCGCCTCTCACTGGTCAGTCCAGGTACTACGTCAGGTCACTGCTCTTTTGGTTATTATTGCATACTGTAAAAATCATTTATACTGTAGAACATCTAAAAAATCTGTTTAGGCTTTAAGCAATTTATGTCAATTGAAAGTTTTCAAACACAGTGAATATTTACACTTAAACCTTTTTGATTGACTCCACTGAAATTCTCAAATTCTTCTCATCACATGAGCAACTGGATCTCTTTGTTATCCATCATTTTGTTTGACATTTTTATTTTGTGACTAGTTGTTCCTCACCTTTTTTTAGTTCTCCATCCACTGGTGTGAACAGAGACACTCTAAACCCAGTAGAACACTGTGCTTCCAGAGAAGACACCTACTTGTGATTCCAAGATTGTTTAAAACTACAATGGGAGGTAGAACATTCACCTATCAGGCTGTTCTATCTTTCTTATGGAACCATCTTCTAGATGGATCCTCTCCTTTTTCAAAAGCAAACTTAAAACTCACCAGGGTTAACTCAGGCATATCCTGGGTCAACTGTTAGTTATACTACCAAAGGGCGAGCTGACCATGGGCTCTCCCTTGAGATCTTCTCTCCTTTTTCTGAGTGGACCATTAGTGTTGTCCCACTGTTCATGGGACCATTACTGTTGTTGAGACGACTGTTATTGTACCTATTTTTCTTCTACCTACAGTACCTCGCAGTTTGATCCCCCTATCCTGTTCTCTCTCTCGATCTACCACCTGTAGCTCTGTTCTGTCTCTCTACCTCAACCCAACCGGTTGAGACAAACAGCCGCCCCACAGAGCCTGGGTTCTGTTCAAGGTTTCTTCCCTAGAGGGAGTTTTTCCAAGCCTTCGTTGCCAAGTGATTGCTAGGAGCGTGGTTGTAGACCTGCTCCACGTGTAGTGCCTTGAGATAACTTCTGTTGTGATTTGGCGCTATTATAAATACAATTGGATTGAATTTAATCAATAACAGGCTAAAGTCATGTCAAATAAATGTAAGGGTGTCCAAACATTTTTCCAACGAGGACAGAAAAGTCAGAGGATGTGGGGGCCAACTTTAAATATTTTTGGATTTTTTTTTAATTTTGTAAAAACGGCAAAAAAAACATTAAAAACATATATACAGGCAAAGCTTTGAATTTTTATTAGTTACTAGTGTCGACATTTCAACCTTGTTCTTTATACCTTATTCATTGAACGTTATGCTGCCAGTAATCAACAGTTTCATTAATTAATGGGTTGATTATTATTATTAATCAATGTAGCCGCAACGGGGCACAAGCCAGTGTCTTATTGTGCCGGTCCCAAGCCCGGATAAATACAGAGGGTTCTGTCAGGAAGGGCATCCGACGTAAAACTTTGCCAAACCAGAACATGCGAATCAAACAAATGACTTCCATACCGGATCGGACGTGGCCCGGGTTAGCAACGCCCGCCACCGGTGCTGTTCACCGACAGGGTGCCGGTGGAAACTGGATTACTGTTGGCCGAAGAAGGAGAGGAGGAAGGTGTGTCCGTAGGAGGAGAGAGAAGAGGAATGCTAAGAGTCTAGAACTAAGAGTTGGGACTTTGAATGTTGGAACTATGACAGGAAAAGGTAGAGAATTAGTTGACATGATGCAGAGAAGGAAGGTAGACATATTGTGTGTCCAGGAGACCAGGTGGAACGGTAGCAAGGCTAGAAGCTTAGGAGCAGGGTTCAAGCGGTTCTATCATGGTGTAGATAGGAAGAGAAATGGAGTAGGGGTGATTTTGAAGGAGGAGTTTGCTAGCAACGTCCTGGAGGTAAAAAGAGTGTCAGATAGAGTGATGAGCCTGAAGCTAGAAATCGAAGGTGTGATGTTCAATGTGGTTAGTGGGTATGCTCCACAGGTAGGATGTGAAATGGATGAGAAAAAAAACATCTGGTCAGACCTGGATGAAGTGACGCAGAACATCCTCAGAAGTGAGAGAGTTGTCATTGGTGTGGAGTTCAATGGACATGTTAGTGCAGGAAACAGAGATGATGAGGAGGTGATGGGCAAGTTTGGTATCCAGGAGAGGAACGCTCAAGGACAGACGGTGGTCGACTTTGCAAAAAGGATGGAAATGGTTGTAGTGAATACTTTCTTCCGGAAGAGACAGGAACATAGGGTGACTTATAAGGTAGGAGCACACATGTAGACTACATCTTGTGTAGAAGGTGTAACCTGAAGGAGGTCAGTGACTGCCAAGCAGTTGTAGGTGAGAGTGTAGCCAGGCAGCATAGGATGGTGGTGTGTAGGATGACTCTAGTGGTGAGGAAGATGAAGAGGGTAAAGGCAGAGCAGAGGACGAAATGTTGGAAGCTGAAGGAAATGGAAGAGTACTTTGAAGAGTTGATGAATGAGGAAAATGAGAGAGAACAAATAGTAGAAGAGGTGACTGTTGTGGACCAGGAAGTAGCAAGGATTAGTAAGGAAGAAGTGAGGAGGGCATTGAACAGGAGGAAGAATGGAAAGGCACTCGGTCCTGATGATATACCTGTGGAGGTATGGAAGTGGGGCCGCACGGTGGCTGAGTGGTTAACACATTGGCCACAAAGTCAGGAGATCTGGAAGACATGGGTTCAAATCTCCGCTGGGCATCTCTGTGTGGAGTTTGCATGTTCTCCCCGTGCGTGCGTGGGTTTTCTCCAGGTACTCCGGTTTCCTCCCACATTCCAAAAACATGCATGTTAGGTTAATTGGCGACTCTAAATTGTCAATCGGTATGAATATGAGTGTGACTGGTTGTTTGTCTATATGTGCCCTGCGATTGACTGGCGACCAGTCCAGGGTGTACCCCGCCTCTCGCTCGAAGTCAGCTGGGATAGGCTCCAGCATACCCGTGACCCTAATGAGGATAAGCGGCATAGAAAATGGATGGATGGATGGGTATGGAAGTGTCTAGGAGAGGTGGCAGTAGAGTTCCTGACCGGGTTGTTTAACAAGATCTTAGATAATGAGAAGATGCCTGAGGAATGGAGGAGAAGTGTGCTTGTGCCCATTTTTAAGAACAAGGGAGATGTGCAGAGTTGTGGATAAAGCGGATGAGCCATACAATGAAGTTATGGGAAAGAGTAGTTGAAGCTAGACTAAGGGCAAACGTGAGCAGCAGTACGGTTTTATGCCAAAAAAGAGTACAACAGATGCAGTATTTGCTTTGAGGATGTTGATTGAGAAGTACAGGGAAGGTCAGAGGGAGCTGCATTGTGTTTTTGTAGATCTGGAGAAAGCTTATGACAGGGTGCCCAGAGAGGAACTGTGGTATTGTATGAGGAAGTCTGGAGTGGCAGAGAAGTATGTTAGAGCGGTGCAGGACATGTACGAGGACTGTAAGACAGTAGTGAGGTGTGCTGCAGGTGTGACAGAGGAGTTCCGAGTGAAGGTGGGACTCCATCAGGGATCAGCTCTGAGCCCCTTCTTGTTTGCTATGGTGATGGACAGGCTGACGGACGAGGTTAGACAGGAATCTCCATGGACTATGATGTTTGCAGATGACATTGTGATATGTAGTGAGAGCAGGGAACAGGTGGAGGAGAAGCTTGAGGGGTGGAGGTTTGCCCTGGAAAGGAGAGGAATGAAGGTCAGCCGCAGCAAGACGGAGTACATGTGTGTAAATGAGAGGGACCCAAGTGGAAGAGTGAGGTTACAGGGAGAAGAGATAAAGAAGGTGGAGGATTTTAAGTACTTAGGGTCAACAGTCCAGAGCAATGGAGAGTGTGGAAAAGAGGTGAAGAAGCGTGTGCAGGCAGGCTGGAATGGGTGGAGAAAAGTGTCGGGTGTGATGTGTGATAGAAGAGTTTCAGCTAAAATGAAAGGAAAGGTGTACAAAACTGTGGTGAGACCAGCGATGTTGTTTGGTTTAGAGACAGTGCCGCTGAGGAAAAGACAGGAGGCAGAGCTGGAGGCAGCAGAGATGAAGATGCTGAGGTTCTCTTTGGGTGTGACCAGGATGGACAGGATCAGGAATGAGCACATCAGAGGGACAGCGCATGTTAGAGGTTTTGGAGATAAAATCAGAGAGGCCAGACTGAGATGGTTCGGATACCCGCCTAGGTGTGGACACGGCCTTAGCCACAAATTTTTTTTTTTTTAAATTTACATACCCCCTTTTACAATTGGTGTGCCAATATAAATGTTGTGCCTGTGTAGTGAAAGAGGACATGAAGGTAGTTGGTGCAAAATAAGAGGATACAGAAGACAGAGTTAGATGGAGGCAATTGATTCGCTGTGGCGACCCCTGAAGGGATAAGCCGAAAGGCCTATCATCCACACGGGCCTGCAGATACAGTATATGGCACTAAAAACGAAGGTAAATGTAGATTTGGAGAAAACTCATGTTGTATGTTTGGGAATGGACGCAAATAACCAGAGTTTTACGTTGCCTGCAACAAAGTACACATGACCTGTATTTACATCACAAAACAACATGGATGCCCTCAGAACTGTATTGGTTGTAGCTATTGTTCAAGCGCTTTTTGCATGCTTGATTTTGCAAGCCCAAATACTGCTTCACATTGAAAAGGAGAGGTGAAGAGGCACTTTGAGGTTGGTCATGTTTTTTGTTTTGCAAAAGTGTTGGGATGAAAGAAGATGATTCTGATTGGATAGAGTTTTAGCAACTATTGCTGCCTTCAGGTTTGGCATGCTTATGACTGTGGTTCCCAATGCATTTATGTGGTTATGCAGGTATGCATTTTTTTTTAAATACGAGGTTGTGTGGATACAATTTTTTCCTAAGCGGATAAGGGAGAAATATGCAATTTTACAAATACCCTACTACGTGTGGGCAAGACCTAAAATTCACAATTACGAGTGCACTTGAACGCCTCACATTCACCCAAGAAGCATGGAGCAGATACAAGACGTTCATTGCTTTGTGTTCTATGCTTCACATGAACAAATAAGTTTCATGATTATTTGTATTATTTCATTTCGATTGGTATTCCAATTCCCGCACAGCATAGCGGTGAAAACCAATCATTGGTAGTATGTATTTATTTATTTTTCTTACTTTTAATGCTGCTTGATGGTGATTGTTAAACATTCCCTTTTGGTGTTGAATTAATATGCAAACTCAAACCATAGTCATCATGAGTGAACAGTTTAAGCCATTAAAACGGAAGGATGGCAACTGGAATAAAAGATAATGTAGAATGATTACTTATCTCTCTTTCAGTGCTCTTGTGAAACTTGATCAACATAAGACCGTCAAAGTTTACATTTCTGACCCAGAATTACTATAAAATTAATTAACCAATGATTTGTGTAGTGTGCAAGATTAGGGGTTTCGTTCAAATGTCTGAAGGGATACGCAACTGTAAATAGGAGAAATGTCTGATAATATTGGCCCACTGGTAATATTTGCCCAATTTTGGTATAAAAATGTAATGTTGGACAATATCTGTATTGTTTTTTTACCTAATGAAAACCAATACCCCTAGGGGTCCATCGGTCACCGATCAGTATCGGCGGATTTCGGTGAAAACTCCCAAAAGCCGATCACTTGCGTGGGTAACGTGTTAAACAAGACAATTGACAAAGTATCAAAGGACATTCACATGTATGCGTGTGATAATCAGAATGCTAAGCTAATAACCCGAAAAATAATTGGATTCATTGTGCGAGATGAGCAGCCTTTCAGAGCAGTGGAAGACACTGAGTCGCCGAGTGCTTTTTCACATACCACAATGTTCCAATGTTCAAGTTCCAACAATGTACTCTCACATCCAAAGTCTCCAAAGGCATGTCATCCTCTGGATTTGTCACCATGCAGTGATATTATGTTCTCTTCTGTAAGTAATTCCACTATGTTTTGTCTAAATTAAGGTGATTTTATGTTTGCTTTTTTCATATATCATAGACCCAGTAACATTATTTTGTATCTTGGCATGATCATTGCATCGATGTTAATTAATTAACTACTAATTTTATTTTTTTGGTTCCCTGGCAGTCCAGGGACCTTGGAATTTATATGACACACTTGGCCAATAGCACTCATTGTAAATAAAGTGGAAAAACCCACATATCGGTGTCGGTTGATATCGGCATCGGAATTCGAGAGTTGAGCAATAACGGCATATCGGATATCAGCAAAAAAGCCAAAATTGGACATCCCTGAAAACAAGCTTGGGAACCACTGTCCTAAAACATTCTGAGTCACAGGCCAACGTCACAACCATCAGGAAACTCAATAACCTTCCTAACTGATCTGTTCATGTTTTAGTCCGATTCTCATCTTATCAGTTTTTTTTCCGGCCAGCACATACCCTGAGGATAGTGCCGCCATTCTTTCATTTTAATTGCAATATGGATTAGTTGAATGTGTTACAACGCGGATCAGCTCAGCTATAATTGGTCCTTAAGGTACTGATGATAAGGGATTAATAAGGAATGAATTTCACATTCAAAAATGGATACCAATACTTTGCTAATAGTAATTACAATTATATTTGTTTAGAATAGATTACACAATTGTAGGGATGGCAACCACAGCTATTTATTCCTCTTAACCAGAGCTTTAGGAGGTGATGATATGCTTGTTAGTACTCTCACATGTTTGATGGCCTCCAGCTGTACAGTATGTGTTGTTTTATGGCTGACAGCAACGTACTGTCAAAGGTGCCAAAGGTCTTTACTCACAAGGCTTCTGTAAAAAATGCATCCCTCTGTGAGATCTCCTAATATGTATGTGGTGAACAACTCCAAGCATTGTAACACAACCAGAGTGTGTGTGTGTTTTTATTACTGATGTGCGATACCAGTCAGCCATCTGGGAGGGTTTCCATGACCCGGGTTGACTTCCAAGTTGTTTCAAATATTTCACAATACATGTTACAAGGAAATGATGTAAAGTCTGTCTTTACCACAGGACTGCGATCTATTTGTGGCAGTGGGTTGCGAGAAGGGACTGGTCTGGTTGCGGTGCCCACCATTAAAGCGCAATGACAAACGGAGTTTTTCTGAAATGTCTTACATTTAAAGGGACTGTTTGCAACACAACATAAGTTGCAACGGTGAGACGCTGTCCTTTCAGCACTTCTCCAGCAGATATCTGTTGCTCCCCGCTTAAGCTTGACAAAGTCGGCCACAAACATGGCACACAGCGTTCAGGGACATTAGGTCACTACATTTTTTTTTTGCCTTGCCACCCACGACTCACCTAAAACAGCTTCACAACCGAAATGTGGGTCATGAGCCACCAGTTGAGAATCACCGCTTTAGACGATACAAAATGCATGGGAATGTAGTTTTTATAGTTTTTATGGACGCTGTGGCAGAAGAACAGACAACGACACACGAAAAGCAAAACTTGTATACAGTCGTCCCTCCACACTTCGAATTTTGTGGCTTCACTCTCTCACGGTTTTTCAAAAATATAATAATTCATAAATGATGTTGTTTTATGGCCTTTTCTTAGTCAACAACATTGCATAATTGAGGACATTTATGTATTTTTTGGCAGAATGAACAAATGTTCATTTGTTTTGGGGGGTAGGATTGGCAATCAGACTTATTTATGCCAGCTGCCACAGAGCTAGGGTGCAGAGTTCTTCTTCCATACGCCTGTGCCTCATGCCGACAGTCTCAGGAATTACTTGCCCAAACGTCTTCGTAGTAGTGACCGGTACCCTCGTAGGCAAGTAATCATTGCTTGCTTTTCTCTGATCTCTCCCAGTGTCTTGTTTTTTTTTGGCTTACAACTTTTTGTTGTTGTTGTACTTTGCTTAGCCCTTAATTCTACCCGTCATAGTTCTTCATTTTGTGGACTAAATTTAGTTTGAACCTTTTTCTAGCCACATTGAAACCCTAGTTTTTGTCTTCTCTCCTGTGCAAGACCTGAAGAAATTATTTGGACTTGCTGTACGCCCCTCTGTCTTGCATCTCGGGTGTTATCTGCACCAAAACGTAACAACTACATTGTTGTCGGAAGACTCTATTGAGATAAGGTGTTGCACATTCTACCTCATCAACAATGAACCACATCTACATGGTTTTGTTTACCCTTTTCTACAAATTCAGTAACTAATTAGTTGCTTCCAGACCTGAGCGTAACTGTCAACGAAGTAGGACTCCTTACTTATAAATAGAATAATTTTGTAGTTTGAGCATTGAAAACATGTTTATGACCTTTTTAACATTATTCAAGCCCTCTAGACAAGAACAAAACCCCGTTTATACTCTTATTGCCCAATATGCTTGACATAATAAGAGAAAGTAAGACTTTTAATAATTATATATATTCTTTCTTGCTTTTTTTTTTTAACTCCCACCCATGTAAGTTGCAGTAAATGTGTTCTGGATGTGTGTTAACTACAGCTTGTGTAATGAATATAATAAAACATATTAAACATAAATAAATATAGACTCACATGTTAGCACTGGGAGAGTTACTTGTTTTTTTGTCTGTACAGCGTACTTCCTGGTGGCTTTTGTCTCATCAATATAACATTACTGACAACTAATGACCAGTTTGAAATACTACTAACCATATCTTTAAATGTGTCTTCTGAATGCATTGTATTTTTTTCTGTTAATTTTTTGCTATTTTTATGCTTGAAAATGATGTATTTTGGTCAATAATATGTAAAATTAGTTTAAACGTGCATTTCTTTATTCCATCCATTCATTTTCTATGCTGCTTGTCCTCATTAGGGATGCAGAGGTATGCTGGAGCCTATCCCATCTGACTACAGGATACAACCAGGACCGGTCAACAGCCAATCGCAGCAAATTAATCAAATCATTTTAATTGTTTAGGATCCTTTACATTACAATCCCATTGTAACAGAAGTTACCTTTATACTTTGTTTGTCACATTCTATATCAAAGTTCTGGCACTTGCAACTTTGTTTGGCATCATGGTGGGTTATTTTGCAGCCCTATTAAAAAAAAATCACATAGAACACTCATTTCGCCAGGGATTGGTGGACACGGATGATTCTGCATCTTGGCATAATAATTGCATCAGTAATCAATTGATTGTTTAATAGAAAAGTTCCTGTTAGACACGGTTACATCTTATTTTTATTTAAGATAATTAATCCCTGTTTGGTATGTCTAAAGCTAAAACAAAATCAGTCAGAAAAGAGCCAGCTTGGTATGTGGAAATTATTGTTGATAATATTAGTGGCAACATTTTTTGAGACAATTTTTTCATTCATTTTATGGCACAGTTGCATTAGCATGTGATGCTAAACCAAGCTAACCCAGCTAGCTTATACTGACTCTTGCTGGCTAGTAAGTATCAACATTTTTTTTTACCGTCTAAGCCAATGTTTCCAGTTGCCTCCTGAAGATGTTTAGTTCAGGAGAGGGCTGGTTAGTGTTGTGAGGACATGTCGCTGTGAATAAGCGGTCCGTGCGAGCTCCCCACACCATGAGAGAGCAGTTCAGGCACAGTGAGGGGGGAGGAATCTCCCGTGGAGAAGAATCTCCAACGTCCAACATGAAACTAACTTCACCAATGTGCAGAGTGAAGCCTCTTGTCATCTTGCCGGTGTGGAAAGAGAGAGGAAAACAAACATGCATCACATGTCAATTTATTACAGGCCAGCAAAATAACCAACTTTGCTTTTTTTATCGTTCGATAAGTCGATATATTGATTATTGTGACAGACCTACCTGGAGGTAAGAACGACTGTACGTGTAGATTTGTCCTTACCAAATATTCCATAAAAAACATTACAAAAATAGTGGTGGCACAGAAATACAAACCATGGCTTAAAGGGATTTACTAGCCCACAAAAGCCGGAATCTTCAACAGTGGCAAAGGGCTGGTTGTCCAGATCTCTGATTACTTTAGTCTTTGGGTTGTCTCCAGCAAAATGTTTTGCACTTTTCAAACAATGCGGCGATAGGAACAAGCATGCTGGGTGTCCATGTGGCTGATCAGATGTGATTGATGTCTTCCTCTAAAACAGTGAAGTCCCACACGAATGATTGTTTTGTTTGAGTAATTATTTGTGTTTAAGTGAGTTCATGGGAGGTTTTGACAGGTCGTTTAGAGCACGTCACAGAAAATAAATGCTGGATTTGCTCACACTAACATACAGCACAGTAGGAGTAATTGTGCCTTATTAGAGCTTTTTTTAAAATGTTTTTTGATTAATTGGTATGGCATCATAATTTCTCATAACGGCCTTATAATTATCGGAATTTAGCTGGAAACAAACACTAAGGAATCAAGCTAAGAAGAAAACCTTACACTAAGTGATTCAACTGATAAGAGCTTGAATTGCATTGATATTTCAAACATTTGAACTGCACATTTTGGAGTGGCCTTTTATTGTGGCCAACCTAAGGCACACTCAAGCAATAGTCATGCCCTCTGTCAGCATCTTGATAGGCCACACTTGTGGCTTGAGTTGAATGAATTATGAATGATTAACTAACAGATTTGGACAGATTTGTACCAAAAGTTTTAGATCTATGGGTTCAGATTGTGAAAAATGGAAGCAAAAACAAGTGTTTGTATGTTGCTCGAACGAGTCACTTTGTAATTAATTACTCTTTTTGTCTGATTGTGCAACAGATATGATGGATTTCTATGTAGTTGTGACAACAGGTAAAGTTGCATTGTTGCATTACCTCTTAAGGCCTACCTACGTGGTCAAGATATCTATGTACAGTAGATCTATTAGCCCTTCCACTGGTTCAGTGATAGTAATAGCTGTATGTAAAACCTTTATCCCATCTTTCTATCTGATCACGGGCTTGAAAATAATAAAAGTTGTCTGGTAATGTTCCCCAATGTATTCTGTCCCATCATTGGGACCAACGTTCATTATTGTCATACTTCAGTGATTGAGTCATTTTGCTTGCATTACATTACAGACGCAGCAAATGTCCATTTTTGTATTCATCCAGCCATCACTACATGGTCGTCACTGGGCTTTTTAAACGGGCTTTAGCTTCACTGATCAATTTGAGCTGTTGCAGACTCATGCCCGCAACCATGCAGGCTAATTGGTAGTGATATTTAATACAAAGGCGGTTGTGTCCATGCATTCATTTTTGAGAGAACTGAGGACATACATGCCGACGGCCTGGACACCTAACTGTAATTGGATCGCTGATAGTCAGAGCACATTGTACGGTGAATGGCTGACTTTTGTTTTTTTTTGCTTTATAGTTGGAATGAAATTGTGCGTGCTTTGTGTCACATTTACACATTGTACAAAATTATTTTTGGTCTCATTCCCAATTTCTTTTTTTTGCGTTTCAAAGCTCTGCAGAGAATCTTCTTAAGACCTTAAAGTTCAAAATGTAAATTCTTGCCATTTTTCGACTGGTTTTAAAATTTTGATCAGAAGCATGTACAGTATTCTTTATTATTGCATTGGCTGAGATATTGTGAGATATTCCCGATGTTCCTTTTCACAAGCAATAATGTTTTAAGGGTATTTACTTTTAGGTGTACATATTCATGTATATAATATTATATTATATATATATTATATATATATACATGTATACATACAGTAAATCCCTGCTATCTAGGGATGAGTATCGCAACTTGTAGCTATAATAGCAATGGCTCTTAGGTGAATGGTGGTAACAGAAAAATTATGAATAGTTACAGTGGAACCTCGGTTAGCAAGTTTTTTGGATAATGTAGAAAATCTAGGCTTCGGTTTGTGTACATTTTGGCATGTGGCACATGTCTTGTTGTGGTATTATTACGCAAAAACTTTCTCATTAGTAGCCGGAACTGGAAACTAGAACGGATGTCAACACCATCCATGATGTCATCAGTGGTTGACTATGTAGTTCTGCGTGAACTAGCACAGATACGCCACAGGTTTCTGCTTTTCTTTGGCCGAAGCTGAAAAATAACTTATAATGGAGCCAATTATACAATTATAATATAATTGTTCCATCTATGCCAAGACTGTCTCCACGTCTCATTTGTCACCTGTGCTCAATGAAAATGTCCTACTTTCAGAACGTTTGTCCTTTTTGGGTATACAGTTGTACCTCACAACAACATGTCAACAGGTTTTTCAAACATTAATTAATCAATGAATGATTGCTGTTTTGTATTTGAACATGGCAATTTATTAGTATAAAAATATGCTTATTTAAGGAAATTGTAAGCATTCCTGGCCTAAATGAGGCATTTTGTAGCATAATCATGGCTAAATGAAAAATACAAATATGAGGCATTCATCTTCTTCTTTTCCTTTCGGTTTATCCCGTTAGGGGTCGCCACAGCGAATCAATTGCCTCCATCTAACTCTGTCTTCTGTATCCTCTTCTCTTACGCTTACATCCATAAACCTCCTCTTTGGTCTTCCTCTAGGCCTCCTGCCTGGCAATTCAAAACTCAGCATCCTTCTACCAAAATATTCACTATCTCTTCTCTGGACATGTCCGAACCATCTCAGTCTGGCCTCTCTGACTTTATCTCCAAAACCTCTAACATGTGCTGTCCCTCTGATGTGCTCATTCCTGATCCTGTCCATCCTGGTCACACCCAAAGAGAACCTCAGCATCTTCATCTCTGCTTTCAGAAGACATGATGTTGTATAATATCTGTGCCTTTAAAATGTGTGGCCTGCGAAGTGACTTGTGTGACGTTAGCCATTGGGCTGAGCCAGGTACTTGTTTTAGACGAGTAGCCGTTACGGATAATGCATTTTTATGTGCATGAGGCGAACACAGGTTGTATTATACATGCTTCTTCTGAAGGAAAATCCTCATTGGGTAACTTTTCGTATTTACCAGTGGAAGTGGAAACTTTACCAATCCCAAGTGACTTTGTTTTTGTTAAAAATAACTAGGAATGGAGGGTACAAGTAACATATAAAAAAATAAATACATTTATGACGAACGCCAATTGTATGAAGGCTCTGTGATTGGCCAGTCGCACACAGCAAATGCTCCTCCCTGGACAGACTGCTGCAGCTAGAGGAGCAGTGCCTCACTCTGTCTCTTTCACACACAGACAGAGACTGATGAGCTCTCTGTACTTGCGTGGCTTGACTCCAGCTCACGTTGCTCAAATCATTACTCGGTTCCTCCTCTGCTCGCCTTTATTTCGGTGTGTACGATATTTAAATGTAGTTGGTCGACTGGTTTTGTAACATACGCGGTGCAGTTGGCAAGACTGAGTTAAAAACAGCTTGTGTCACGTTGCTCGCTGCCTCCACTCGGACGTTTTTTTTAAAGGTTTTTTTCCAGCTTGCTTCTATTTGGTTTTGTATGTAAAGTTACTTGATAAACTTCTTTTGTAGCGTACGGGGTGCATTTGACAACACAGAGCTGTCGGGTTGTCAGTGCCTGTGTTGTTTTTTTCCCCGTTTCCTTGCTTCTAATTTGACTGGTGATATGAAGTCAGTTGGAAGACTTTGCTGGTAGTACTGACCATGGTGCTTTTGAGAAGAAAGGAAGAAGACTGACAGATAATTTCCCTGTTTGCCATCACTGGATGTTTGCATGAATCACCAACTTCACACACATCATAATTTTTTTTTAAAAATAATTACGTCTTACAGATCCCTTACATGCACACACAATTTTAATCTCAATTTTTAGGCTGTTCGGTAAATCATTTTCAAATAAACAATCAATATAGCAACCTCTGATCAATCCATGCCAATTTCCGACCTAAAATATTGCCCTGATGTTAAACCACGCCCACTTCCGGTTCATACCCCACCCACTCCAAGTATAGGTAGATCATTTAGATGGGTGAACAGATACAGATATAGATAGTGGTGTACCACCTCATCCCTAGTTATCTAGCTAGAGTTGACTGTTTTAGCTGATGGTTAGCAGCAGCGTCTTTTGTTAGTGGTGTGGCTCCGAGACGAAAGCAGCTCCTGTGTGAATGTTTGCAGCACATGTGATCTCTGCCTGTTTGAAACGCACTGTGAGTCTCTTCTTAACCACAAACAGTATTCAGGAACCATGTCAGTACCATTTAATCGACGAGAAAACAGCCACCGCAGGAAGTACGCTGTCAGTGTATGAGTCTAACTCTTAAGATGTCATATTTTCTATCACTATGTCTACTAGATTGGGAGTTATTTCATGTCAAGATTGCTCTAGTAAGATTTTCTACGCTCTAACTACATAAATATTCCATTTATAAATACAGAATGCTAAATTCAACTATAGCCCCCGGGTTTGAAACCAATTAACTACAGTAAATGATGGATTCCTGTACCCTTTTTTCCTCTACTGGTCCCAGTTGCACGGTCCAACAGTAACTAAATGCAGTGTGTTTGTGACAGTGTATGTGAACTGGCCTGGCGGCACTCCTTACCGATAGAACACAGTGACAAATGATTTCTTATGTTTATGACAAGCAGGGAAAAGCAGGCTTTGCTACACATCTTAAAAAAAAAAGCCTGGCACTCTGTCAACTGTCTGTCTATCCCTTACAGACGTGGCAGCTGAAAGTTTGATCATTTATTTTTTTTCAGTGAAGAGACTAATCTAGAATTGTGTTTGCCCTGTAGCTAGCATTTGTGTATTCCCCGAATACACTATTGTGGGAGCTCTGAGTCTTAGTTTAAATTGCGCAGCTGCAGCCACGATTGGGTCTGTGGGTCTGCACTGAGGGGGTGAAGCAAACGTGGTGAAGAGCTTTAATTTGCTCAGTTGCAACTCAGTTGCAGCAATGTGTACGGCAATACAGCTACTGCTTTCTGGCCTAACGTGAATGTCAGGGATTAGGAAGCGACGGAGGCCTGGTGATTGTTGGAAATGTAGGTTGATCTCATGCACATAATCTTTCGCTAACTATGGAGACTGTGTGAAAATGGCATGCAGAAGTGCTTATCTGCTTAAACGGGTGCTAGGCTTTGCCTAGTCAAATGTTGCATTGCATTAGCATTTATGTGAGTGCGTTAGAACAAAATGCATTTAAAAAGCATCACTAACAAAATACATACATTGCAAAATACATACATTTATATTATTAAATCGGCATTTTCATGCCTGTGACCACTGCTACGGCAGGAGTAGCACTAAAAAGCGCAGAATTAGTGTTGTAAGGAACCAGAATTTCTTTCATATTGCTTCAAAGGGGTTCACTTGCCAGGTTTATCCAGATCAAACCAACCTCATCTGGAGTGCATACAGTATCTCTAAAAACATCTCACACCATTTTCTAAAGAGCCTATCCTGTAAAGTGGCCATTTATTCATAATGTTCTCACTTGGGATCTTATTTTGTATCATTATCTCTTCACATGGCACGAACATTGGGTGGTGGGTGACTGTTGGAGCTCTGGAGGGATTGAGTTGCCGCACTACATTTAATATTGTATAGCGTAATCCCTCCTTTATTGCAGTGAATTGGTTCCAGACCTGACCGTGATAGGGTCTTATAAGAGATACAGTTTCCATAGTTTCTCCGCTCGCATCTGTGTGGTCTTTGCATGTTCTCCCTGTGTGTGGGTGGGTTTTCCAGTTTCCTCCCACATTCCAAAAACATGCATGTTGTCCATAAGTATGAATATGAGTGTGAATGTTTGTTTGTCTGCCCTGCGATTGGCTGGCGACCGCGCCTCTCAGATGGAATAGGCTCCAGCATACCCGTGACCCTAATGAGGATAAGCGGCATAGACTCGAAACCAAAACCAAAACTGTCACGGGAACGACACCTGGATCGTGACATAAAAATTGCTAAATGAGCTGAAATCCAAATTTAAAGCATTCAAAATGTGGAAGAAATATAGCCCAATAACAAGCTTTTATTGCAGGTTTGAGTGAATGCACAACAGACGCAATAATAATACCATAATAATGATAATAATTATAATAATAACACAGGCTACTGCCATAATATACCTAAAACATAATTCTGAACCCATTTATTGCACGACACACAAACACGAGTCTTATATATATCTTAAATGGCTTATTTTCTCTGATTGTATTTACTACATTGGTTAATACGCGTATAAAGGTGACTGTAGGGGTGTTATTTCATGTCTCGGGGGCTCTAACAGTGTTAAAAACCGTATTTAGAAAATCGGCGACTGGTTTTCTATGCTCTAATTATGAATTTAAAAAAAAAATTTGCGGTCCGCAAATTGAGGCTTTTTTATTCTTGAAAAAGCTTAATTTGGGCAAGAAATAAGTATATTGCTTATGTATTAAGTATGTTGTGATATGTAGAGTATGTTAACACAGTATAATATACATATTTAAACAGCATGATTTATGAATAATATATTTTTGAAAAAACGTGATAGAGTGAAGCCACAAAAATCAAAAGAAGGGACGACTGTATAGAATCATATTTAGTGTAAAATTCAACCAGTTTCAAACTTGCAATGCTTGAGCCACCGAAATAACAAGGTGGCAAACATGGATGCCCCCTGACGGCATTTGCATGGGTGTTGCCATGGCAGCAGTTTTATCCGAAATGCATGGTGATATTTCCTTTTTAAAACATGTCTGAAGAGCAGCACTGAAGGTCTTTTTGATCCGCTTCCATCTGGATGCAGCAGGAGACACTGGCTTGCCCTTGTACATAATGCACACCCACTTTGAGCTGCTATGTATGTGACTCATCACCTGCTGTGTCATATTGGGAGTTACGATGGATACTTGGACATTCTCAAGAGGGGCTTCTTACTTAACAGCAGAACATAAAGTTATGGACTTACGGGTGTTAGTTTCGTGTGGTGCAGCTGTCAAAAAAACAGCACAGTCGTGTAAGAGTGTGCTGTTGTTGCTTTTTCGGGCTTATGATGGCCGGCCAAAATGTGCATGGCAGCTCGTGAATATGTTTTCAACGCGGACCTTGTAGTAAACTCACAATTTCTCCCCGTTATTGAGTCAGTATAAGTAGGAAAATGTGCAAAACCAAACTGAACAAAACGCAATGAATATATTTACACCGCTTTGACCTTTTTCCCTTGCTGAAGTTCTCTTATGTTACCACGTGGGAGGCATGGAGAGGCTGCAGGCTGATGAATGATAGCTTGTTTCACATCTATCGCTCAACATCAAGAATATGTCATGATTGCTTACATGATACACTTTGCTGGGAGAAAACTACTGAGTCATATGCATGCAGGTTCATAACTGTACCTACCTAATATGGTTCTGTGTCAGTAAAAAGAGTAAAAAGGATGTGTGTCAGTTAAAAGACCTTTATCTTTTAAATATTGTCAGCAATCGTGTTGCTCTTGAACTTGACCAAGAACAGTGAAGCGGCAAAGGTAAGCATATGCATGAGAGACTTATCTATAGGTCTTGTGACATTTTCACTCATGGATAAGTTGATGCTAAGATTCCAAAGAGTACATAATGTTTTATTAAGCCTCCCTGCTGTTTAAGCTCAATGGGAACGTATGTGCACCAGATGTACTGAGCACCTAAATGCAAATACGAAAAGGTATGTGCAGAACCAAAGTACTATAGGAAGTGACTCGGGGTATTTACTAAATATAAATGGTCTCGAATGCTTAACAGTGGTGGAAGAAGAATGTTCTTTTTTCCACAAAATACATCCCATCTGTCCAATGTTTCAATATCAGGTGTTATGTTGAATGTTAGGCAAAACTCTGAAATATCTCCATGATATATTTCCATAATTACATGACAGAGATATTAAGGATCTCCCCTTTCCATAGTCTGTTGCCATCAAACTGTGATTGACTACTAGTACTACTGTGATGTTTATGTGTTTCCTCTATTTTTTGAGCATGTATTAAACAAATAATTGCACATAGTCACCGAAGAGTCGACAGCCAGCTTTGTTAGGTGTCCCACTGGGCCAGTCAGTCAACCGGATGCGTAGGCAGAGCTTGTTATCTTTGCTCCATTAAGCTGATTCACATCTCCAACAATGACCTTGGCATGCACCACAGGCTGAAGATGAAATGTGACAAGATGCCTGCTATGTTTTGCCATGACTCTTACACATCTGTAAAGTGATGGCAGGCATGGTAGCATGGGACCTTTATGCTTTATGACTCTGCAATGATCCTTCTACTGTAAAGAGCAGGTTTTGTGGCTTTTAGACAAGTGTATTGTCAAATGAGCCCTTTCAAATTGTGAGAAAACTTAGGTAGGTTTTCCTATTTCCAATGGCACGTTTTGTACTTTAACACTGACTTGTAGCTAACCTAATAGCTGTATGAAATGCAGAGACATGGATTTTGGGAACAGAATGTTCTGGGAATAAACATCGGATGTATTGTGCAGAATATATTCACTCTGCAGAATCCTAAACTAAAAAAAGGGCATCTTAAAAAGCAAGACAAGGATCTTGAGGATGCATGGTGGTGACTAATAAAAACATCATGTACCAGGCATAATATTAGATGTATGGTTTAGATGTTTGTGTAGTGTGATAAGGTTTCACCAGCAATGCAGGTCATAGGGATTCACCTAGTCCACCTGTGTTTGCTGTGGCAGACGTGGTGAGAGGAGCTGCTGCCAACTACCTTAGGACAAATAATATGGTGTTCTTTGGTATTAGCTCCTTTAACATCAGTCTCGCTATAGCTTGGTTAAAATGCAAGTCACGGCAGGTAAATGGAGCATTTTGGATGTTTTTAGATGGCTTGCCTGCATTGTTGGGGATAGAAAAGGGAAAGACGTGTTCTTCTTTCCCATAAGAATTGTGGATGATGGGCAAAATTCTCAAAAAAGCACAGTGTTCCTTTAACTTCTCTTCAGCAAGAACATGTCCCTCATCAATCCACCCATCCACTTTCTATACCACTTGTCGTCATTAGGGTGCAGCATATCCCAGCTGACTTTGGGGCGAGCGGTGGGGTACACTCAGGACTGGTCCAACTTTTAGCCCAACAGTATAAAAGTACAGATTCATCATGGTTGCATTTTTGTATTCTTGTCACTTATAGAGAATAGGGCATCGAGCAGGGGTCGTGTAACTGGGCCACCTGACACCGAGTTGCTCACCACAAGGTCCAAAAATATTTCCATCATTATTTATTTGTACAACTTTTCATTCATTCATTTGCTATGCCGCTTATGACTCTATTTAAAATGACAAATTACCACAAAATTGCATAAAGACAATGACCATAGTGTTTGAGTTGAGATCTGCTTCGTGTACAATTTACATCTTGCCAGTCATCGAAACAAAAACAAATAGTTCGACTCACTGTTATTTTTGTCAAAGCAGCTCTAACAGTGATGAAAGTCTGGGACACTGCAAAGAAATGCAAACGGAAATACAAGATGCTAAATTTTTCCAGCAAGTTGTGGATACCAACAAGCGTATTCAATTAGTTTGTTTAGAGATAAATATGAAATCAAGCATGCGCGTTTGCAGCTCGGCATCATGATTCCAGCTGTTAAGCTGTTATGTATAAATAAGAGGTAATAAGAGTCGGAATGTGATGTACGATCTTCATAGCAACTAAAGTATGCGGGATGTTTATGTTGAGAACACATTTTTTTTCTTTCTGCAGCTGAACACATGTCTTTATTAATTTAAATTTAAATGCAAAAATTGTACTCAAATTCATTAAATTGATGACTCCATTGTTGATAGAATGGTAGTGACATGTCTACAGTTTGTATATCAAGAATAAAAGTACAATCAATAAAATCGGCCGCACTGGGGTTGAGTGGGTAGCACATTGGCCTCACAGTCAGGAGGTTCAGGGTTCGAATCTCCGTTGGGCGTGCGTGGGTTTTCTCCGGGTACTCCGGTTTCCTCCCACATCCCAGAAACATGCATGTTAGGTTATTTGGCGACTCTAAATTGTCAATGAGTGAGAGTGGTTGTATGTCTTTGTTTGTCTATATGTGTCCTGCGATTAACTGGCGACCAGTCCAGGGTGTACCCCGCCTCTCGCCCAAAGCCAGCTGGGATAGGCTCCAGCATACCCGTGACCCTAATGAGGATAAGCGGTATAGAAAAAAAAAAAAGAATGAATGTCTCAATTTGTCAGACAATAACTTTCTCCAGAAAGAAGCAGGCTTCATCTTAAGTACAGTTGACTGCACAGCGGTGTATTCCAGTTGTGTAAGGACATCATTTGGATTTTGTGACATTTAAGTCGTATGACAAAAGGCAGGGTAGGCAGACAAAATAGCACATAGCGATTGTGAGGTCTGACATTTTTATGAAAAATTGTTTTGTGATGCAAATGTTTTCGTCTTTTGAAGGCATATTGGTTTGAGGAGCAACCGAAACTAGTTTCTTTTACACCAAAAACTGGACCAGAAAGTGGGGGGAAAAGTCACTGTTGATGTGCTACACTGTTGATGGGGATGTCATACAACTTAATGTCAAAAAATCCAAACTACCCCTTTAAAGTATACCAAACAACAAATGTGTGGCAGGAGTGAAACTCTTTGAGGGAAACAATAGCTGGTGTGAAGTCAAGACTCTGATGGGACGGTGAGAAGTCTTGGGTCTTGATACTCAGTCCTTGACATTTCAAAAGAATTGTCTTCCAGTGGTCCAAAAGCTAAAATGTGATCCGATTCAGGCCATTTGAAAAGAGCCGGTGTACAGATAGTAGTACTGTCGTAAATAGAAATGTTTGAATTTGCTTTTGGCTCTGATATACCGATATACTGCAGGACTTCTTTACTGATACTGATATTAATCCGTACCAATATCAGTAGCAGCTCATCCCTCAAATTAATTTCAGGTTAAGGAAGGTTGATCAGGAAGTTCATCATTTGCGTGATGAACAGCGCAACTGGATATGTGCTCTGCATCCAAATAAAATGCCAAATCTTCACTGTCTATGACAAAAGTGACATAATGTATAAGAAAAAAGTACATCTAATTCCTAACATCTGTCCTCTACATATTTCATTTAGATGTAATTAATTATCTCATAAAAAAAAAAAAAATCTCCCATTCACTACCGTGAAGACTTATTACCACCACCGCCATTTAGTGAGGACAAAAATGAAGATCCAAGGTACATACAAATTCCTTTGGGGCGTTTAATGACTGCATGCTCATTAACAAGGCGCTCAGAAGCTGTGGAGACAATCACCTCCTGTGCTTTAAAAAAAATTGCATGGGCGGGGTGTCACTGTGTCGAAGCACTAAGGCTGCTTGGGGTCTAATTTTCCTGCTCATGCTTTGTGTGTTATTGAGAAGAGATGTTGTAGAGTGGGGAAAAGTGAGCACTATGAGTACAGTCTTTAGAAAACAGTACGACACTATTTGAGCAAGTTAAACACAAAGCATTCAGCCTGTTTGGAGCCATTTGCAATGGAACGAGGTAAAATGCATCGTGGTCTATGGGTTGTATGCGGTATAGCGGTGTTTCGTTTGGAGTAAATGGTTATGTCTGCATGTTACATTTAGCAAGGTAAACAGGAATTTCGCCATGAAAAAGCAAGCGTTTTTGGTCGTTATTTGAGATTTCTTGTACCAACCTTAACCTGTTGTGTATGTTTGGTTTGCAGGTGTCTATGTGAAAGCTACTCTTGGTGGACAGCGTGGGACATACTCAAGGAAATATGAGAAAGAGCCGGAGTGTCCTCACAGTCTCACCTAATAATGTAAGTCATTGTCGTATTCAAAGCCCCGAGTGAACGTGCATATAAACATCGCTGCCAACTTTTTAGCCAGGAAAGTAGCTATTGGCTGTCCTAGAAGTCGCTAGATGATGTTATAATCTAATTTGCATATCATTTGCATATGATGTAGGAAAAAACAAAGTGAGTAAAATTATCTTAATTGCATGTACAACTACAAATACTTTTGGTTCTTGGTTTGATCATTTAAAATTGGCCATAATTTCATCAAAATAAAATAACTTTATTATTTTATCTCAGCTTCTCAAAGTTATATTCCCCGACAAGCTCCTAGGATCACTCAGACCCCTCCACCACAATAAGGTGGTTATTTACAGAGGTGATAAATAAGATAATCCATTTCATGTTCAAAATAAAGAGTAGCAATAGACTAACAATAAAATATAAACACAATAAACACACCCTTCTATCACGCCCTTTTATCCAGGCTTACTGAATAAGCCTTTGCTTTTTCTCACTGTATAAAACAAGCGTTTTTCATGCTGTCAGGGAATCTGACTGTACACTGCCGGCTTGTGCCTGCCTTTGGGCGGGGCAGACCTGTCAACAGCACCAGTGCCCAAATACCAAAAAACGTCCAACAACGGCTGAAAAAGTCGCTAGATTTGTCGCTAGTCTCTTTTGAGGAAATATGACGTCAAAGGGGGTTGGAATGTCGCCAGAAGTTGGCAACTCTCAGTATGAAACTGAGCTAATACCCTGAAGGTAAGGCACATGGCACAAAGGAATGTTTTGTTCTTGAAAATAATTATGATGGCTGTGCAAAAAGGTTGAACCCTGCAAGGCCACAGGGAGTTGTTACACTCAGTGTAAAAGATTCAATGAGGGTGTAATTAGCTTTACAAACTGTCACAGATGGAAATAAAGGACTAAATGAGGATGGAGAGAATCACAAGGATGACATAAAGAACATTGCTTTTGACTGGAGGACAAAAAAAGCATAAATAAGGTGAAAGAACAAAATAATAAGTCACAGTTTTGCTGCCGTCTGAGAGACAGTGGCTTGATAAGACCCGGGAAGGGGAAAAGATGGGGATATTAGATGCAACCACAGAGACTGTAAAAGCTATGGACCAAAACAAGGACGTAAATTCGATGTAAATCAAGAAGTATTTGACCTGATTAAGGTATGTTTATGTTTTTCATGAACTGAGAGGCACCTGTATGCTCGGTGTACTCGTACTTGCAACTGCACACACTTAGCAGCAGTTGTGGGTGTTTGATAACATTGCTACAAAAGTCCACAGCAGAGAATGTGGGTGTGCATTACTCAGGCTCATCTTCTGATGTAAGTTTGAACATTGTGTGCTGCGCATTCTGTATGAAAATAACCTTTTTCCCACTGTTTAAATTGAAGGTCCCGTATTACGTGTGGTTCAAAGCACTTGATCCACTTTTGACAGATACAACCACGTGACATAAAGGAGTGGGGGAGGACACGAGCGTTAGCAACAGTAGTTTTCTGCAGAAAACGTGTGCTTTTGTGTGTTTGGCAGAGAAATGCGTGTCATGCACTAAACCCAGAAGCATAATTCATGGTTTACACATCATTTTTACATATATTTCCTGTGGTAGATGTGTGCCCTAATGTTGACATATTTTTCCTTTTTCACTTTTTTTGTCACTGAAACCCATAAGTTCCCCGAGAAACGTCCTTCCCAAAACTACCCATGGAATACGTTGTTGTGCCGCATTTTTGTTCATTGTTTTATTGTTGTTATATATTTTTGAAACACTCACGGTCAAAATAGTAAAGATTTACATTTTGGACTGTTGGAGAGTTTAACTAGAGCTTTAAAAGTAAAAAAAAAAAAAAATGGGAGTGAATTTTGGATAAGTTAAAGTGAAATAGGCTGTTCATCAGCTCATTAAAATAGCATAACTCCAAAAATCCCAAACCTGTCTAGACCAGAAATACAATTTTCCAAAAAGGACTCAGTAATGAGTAGCTGTGCCATTTTTGTAAATCACCCCTGCCGTTCATCCCTAAATAGTCTAGATAGGATTCAGATTAGTGGCACACTCAGGATGGTCACAAAGATGGAGGTTATTACTCTGTCAGGTGGGCATTGTGAACTGCAGCGTTGTTCTGTTGAAAAAGCCATTCATTACCACACAGTCACAAGAGATACCCCCCCTGCAACATCTCCACATAGCCAGCTGCCATTTGACGCCCCTGCGCAACTTGAAGCTACATTGTTCCATGGAAAAAGCATCCGGGGGGGTTAGTCACTTGCGGCAGACTCCCAAAAGGTATTTCTTCTCTCCACAGGCGCTAAAGGAAATATTCCACCACAAAACAAATGTGCCAAGGTGCAGAAACCAATGCACAGATGTTTTCCGAGAGATGAGGAAAACAGACACACGTGGCAATATATTGACACCAGCAAAATTATCAGGTCCATTCTCAATTATCGTGTGATGAATGAATGTATTTATTATCATTAAGACTTTTTTTTCTGAACAAGAAATCATCACATATCAATATTTCAAGATCTTGTGAATTATCTTTTAAATGCTGTAGTTATATACTTTTGATGATCTTACTTTCTCAAAAAATGTTTTGTCTCACTTAAAGGAAACCTGCACATTTTTTAATTTTGCATATCATCTAAAATCGTTTTGTAAGACATGCACACACGTCTTTCTTTTTTGGGGGGCATTCTAAAGATATAAAAACCTATATCTACGTTAGGTTTTGGTAGTGGCCTGAGGCATTGTGAGCGTGGCGCTTCAGAAGCCTTTATACTGTAGGCACGATAGGTGATTCCTATTACAAGCATTCTTGGCAGCGTCTTTTTTTTATTTTTTAGCTGCTTTTATCTTTAGAACGCGCATAAAAGACTTATGTATTCATGTCTCACATAAAGATGGTGGATGATGAGCAAAATTCCCAAAAAGTGCGGTTTTCTTTTAAGATCCTTTAGTGCAAAATGTAAATTCTTGCCATTTTTAAACTGGTCTTAAAATATGGATGAGAAGTGCTTATTAATAAGCTTATTCACATTTGCAAAGATGCCGTTTGTCACGTCAGATTCTTTAGTGTTGTGGTCGGCACATTGTTGTGATACGGTGCCTCAGATAAAGGAAAGTTTGAGACTGAACGTGTATTACTGGAGGTGATATATATATATATATATTTGTGTGTGTGCGTGTGTGTGTGTGTGTGTCCTGTCCAGCCATTAGGGCAATATTAGTATTAATGATCTAGATGCCCTTACATGCTAAAAATATTTGCTCTGCCAGGGAAAAGTATAAGATACTCTCCCCTGGCACAAACATTTTAATATGTACTTAATTTTTATGCTTATTTTTATGCAGAGAGCAGGAGGGGATGGAGACAACAACAATTGCAACAACAAAAACAAAACGGCAGGGACAAATCAGACTACAAATCAGTCTGGAAGTGATTCTAGCATCAGTTGTTCCGTCTTTCTTTCTTTCTTTGAGCCAAACACAACCGCTCACACAGATAAAATGACCAAAAAAAATCAAAAACCTGCAAGACGTTCAACTGTGGAAAAGTGTGCTAATGTAGCAACAAGTGAAACCACATTTTTTAGTAGATTTATTCTACGAATCCTAGAATAATTGTATAGGTATTAATACCAAATTTCAGAAAATTGGAAACTTTATCGCCATTGTACACAGTACAATGGAAATGTGCAAAAATCTTTAGTGCAAAATAAAAGACAAATAATAAAAAAGCAAATACTAAAAAGATAAAAAAAAAGAGAACAGTTATAGTTTTATAATTGGGATATGTGCTGTTTTGCAGTCTGATTGTTTTTGCCTTCAACTTCCTGTACAGCGTTGCTGAGGGGAGCAATCGGGCCCGGAAGTGTACCAGGTGATGTGTCTTTCAGTGGGACCTGTGTAGCTCCTCAAGGGAGGGAAGTGGGCAGCCTGTGATTGTTTGGGGTTGTGTTGATGACCCTCTGTAGAATTGTCTTTTCCTGATCAGCGCAGCTGACAAACCACACTGGGATGCAGCATGTCAGTACACTCTCCATCACCAGCAGTTCCTTGGCAAGGGCGTTGCTGTTCAAAACACCAGGAAGTGAAGTCGCTGCTGGGTCTTCTTGATCAGCGTGGTGGTGTTGGTTCTCCAGGTGAGGTGTCCATTCAGGTGCAAGCCCTGGAATTTGAAAGTAGACCTTCTTAACACATTTCCTGTTGATGTCTAAGGACAAAGTGTCAGGTCTGCCTTTCCTGAAATTCACTCACTGATTTATTGTGGTGTTGAAGACCAGGTTATTGTTACTGCACCATGATGGCAGTGTTTACACCTTTCTGTATGCAGTCTCACCTCCTCCTGTGATGAGTCCAACCACCGTCGTGTCATCTGCATACTTGACAATGGGGTGGGGGGGGTGCAGTTGTTCCTTTAGGGCGGCAAAGGACTCAGCGGGGAGGCCACACTTTCACTCTCGGTCTGCAGTCACCAAATAAGTCCTTGATCCAAAGGCAGGTGGAATGTGGCAGGTCCAGGTTGTTGTTTTTTCGGTGACCAGCCTGTTGGGCTTGATAATACTGAAAGTCGAGCTGAAGTCATCAAATAGAAGACTGGCATAGCTCTGTGGCTATGCCATCCTCTCTTAACCTGTTAGTCCTGTGTGCAAATTGATTTGGGCCCAGTGTGGGAGAGGGTCTAAGGATGATGTGGTTTCAGACCAGTTTCTCCAATCAATTCGTAATGATTGCGGTGATGGCCAATGGTCGGAAGTCATTTAAGCTGTTGATGGAGGTCTTTTTTGGGACAGGGATGATGGTGGAGGACTTCAGACAGGATGGGACTTTGGCCTGTGCTAGGAACAAGACTAATTAAATAGCAATCACTGCAAACTTGTCTTGCATTTTGTTGATCTGTCAGTGTCTATCACTGGCAGTCAAACACCGTGCATACATTTTGTGTCATCACAACACAATATTTGGGAATGTTATTGTTGTGAATATTTTGCTTTTCTTTCTTTGCTTTGCTGTTGGTCCATGGCTGTGTTTTGTTGAGTCTGGTTGCTAGAAAGTGTCGTCGACTTGATGTCACAACCAAGATGGCGGCGGTTCAGAAAACCCGTTGGGGTGCTTGATAACCACACCTTAATTTGACTGGCATGTTATAGTTGTGTACTGATGACAGCAATATGACAAAACTGCTGTCATAATGTTTGGGGTGTTTTGAGCACTTTAAAGTACATATCCTACAGTGTGTGTGTTATTGATATGGCTTGTTGTGCATCTGACGTTTTCAAGACATTTGTTTGGTGTGCTTACATGAATGCTTTTGTGTGCACGGTTACAAATCTAAATGGGTAATTCCGTTAAAGAGAGTGTTTGTTTTTGGTTTTGCTGAAGTGTGCCTAGGGGTAGACAGATGATTGGGCCTCGCAGACCCAATGACCTCAGTCTTTTGCACAACATACTACTCTAGCTTGAATCCTGTATTTGGTTATGCTCTTGATTATGTTCTTGGGTTTGTGCCAGCATTTGTGTGTGCGACTACTATGTGTTTCCACATGTAGCAATGCATCTGCTAATCTGTGTAACATCATCTGTGTAATTCATTTGGTAAACTTTTTGTTATTTTGTCTAAAGAGCCTGTTTTCATGACAATCATTTACCATTACCTTCATTTAACCGTCAATGATTTGAGCTTTTGAGGAAAGTAAATATGCGTCTCATAACTGTGGACTCAAACATTGAAAAACCCTTGTTTTTCAGAATTACATTACAATTACAGAATTGTAATGTAATGCAAGAGAATTATTAGCAGGTCAGATTCAAAGCACGTCAACATTTCAGATTGGTGAATACACCTTGAAGGCATTCGCTGCCTTGCTCGGACTTCCCTTGTGGTGTACGGGATGCGTTTGCATTCTGTACTTATTCCCTGCAAAGATGTGTGAAGCCAATTAAAACTAAATTCAACCTAAAACTAATACTGACCTACCATCAATGCAGAACCGGAGCCCTGAAGAACAAGCACTGCATGTTTATTATGTGTGTTTCATACATAAACACACATATTGTCCCATCAGTGTAATATTACAGCATTGACACTTAATGACCAGTTCTCACATCTTTGAACGCGTCTTCTGTCTTTGAATGTGTTTTCTGAATGCCTTAAACTGAGTATGTTGGATACGAACGGTGGCCATAGATTGCTGATTTTAGATTGCAAGGTGCCTACCCCGTTCCACGCTGTTATCTGCCATGTATCAACAAAGCTAAAGGATATACTGTACGTCCTGAAAATTCCGATTTTATGGTTTAAAGGGCTTTGTGTCATGTGTTGTGAAGTCACTACATATATGGATTGAATGCAAGCTAAATTCTTCTCCTGTCTGCTGCTCAAACTACTTTCCATGTCTCATTAGACCTAATGCATGGCATATCATTTTCTTCTGTGTATTTGCTGTGAAAACAACCAAGCCATCATTAGGAAAACTGCCAGCACTGCAATTTTGCCATGAATCACCTCTTTTGTAGTGAGACTTTTAATTGCAGCAAGCATCTCATCACAGATGCAACAACATTAGTATCATACAAATTTGAAGTGAATATTTGAACTACTGTGTATTGCTTTTTTTCCCTTTCCCAACAATTCGCTGACCTCTCTGCTCCGGTACTCCCCGTGACTTCCATGGACTCCTTCTGTGGCTATTGAGCTTGTTTTTAAGGGACACAGGTCACACTGAACAGCTGATCTTAAAATGAAATTCTAAATGTTTTATTAACCCCTAAGCAGAGCAATGCCAGGTTTACTTCTGAACTAAGGCAGCACTGGAGGATCTGCTTATGTGGACAATAGACCTTAATTATTGTTTGGTTTCGTTTTGTTTTTTGTGTTTGTTGATGTTTTGTTTTTATATGGAACCCACTGGAGTCTGAAATGACGATTGATTGATCTAATAAGAAAGCATCCACGACTCCATATGGAATCTTGGCTGACTGCCTGCTTTGGTTCCATTGTTTTGCATCCATCACACGGTCCTAATGAGAAGGATTTTCTTGCCTCACCCCTTCGCTTGCTTTATGACAAGGGGAGGTTTGGGCCACATCCATAGCAACACTAGCACTTTACTTCCGCATCTTGGTCAACTGTGAGGTCTTGTGCTTCCCTTTGGTGTCATCTGCCATCGTTTAGAGACACTTGCCATTCGGAGGTAGCTCTTTATTATGCTTTTAGTCTGATCCTGTTGGTTCCCCC
>QODF01000066.1:1936730-1951239 GCA_024372805.1 Oostethus manadensis
CACTGTTTAAATTGAAGGTCCCGTATTACGTGTGGTTCAAAGCACTTGATCCACTTTTGACAGATACAACCACGTGACATAAAGGAGTGGGGGAGGACACGAGCGTTAGCAACAGTAGTTTTCTGCAGAAAACGTGTGCTTTTGTGTGTTTGGCAGAGAAATGCGTGTCATGCACTCAACCCAGAAGCATAATTCATGGTTTACACATCATTTTTACATATATTTCCTGTGGTAGATGTGTGCCCTAATGTTGACATATTTTTCCTTTTTCACTTTTTTTGTCACTGAAACCCATAAGTTCCCCGAGAAACGTCCTTCCCAAAACTACCCATGGAATACGTTGTTGTGCCGCATTTTTGTTCATTGTTTTATTGTTGTTATATATTTTTGAAACACTCACGGTCAAAATTGTAAAGATTTACATTTTGGACTGTTGGAGAGTTTAACTAGAGCTTTAAAAGTAAAAAAAAAAAAAAATGGGAGTGAATTTTGGATAAGTTAAAGTGAAATAGGCTGTTCATCAGCTCATTAAAATAGCGTAACTCCAAAAATCCCAAACCTGTCTAGACCAGAAATACAATTTTCCAAAAAGGACTCAGTAATGAGTAGCTGTGCCATTTTTGTAAATCACCCCTGCCGTTCATCCCTAAATAGTCTAGATAGGATTCAGATTAGTGGCACACTCAGGATGGTCACAAAGATGGAGGTTATTACTCTGTCAGGTGGGCATTGTGAACTGCGGCGTTGTTCTGTTGAAAAAGCCGTTCATTACCACACAGTCACAAGAGATACCCCCCCTGCAACATCTCCACATAGCCAGCTGCCATTTGACGCCCCTGCGCAACTTGAAGCTACATTGTTCCATGGAAAAAGCATCCGGGGGGGTTAGTCACTTGCGGCAGACTCCCAAAAGGTGTTTCTTCTCTCCACAGGTGCTAAAGGAAATATTCCACCACAAAACAAATGTGCCAAGGTGCAGAAACCAATGCACAGATGTTTTCCGAGAGATGAGGAAAACAGACACACGTGGCAATATATTGACACCAGCAAAGTTATCAGGTCCATTCTCAATTATCGTGTGATGGTTGAATGTATTTATTATCATTAAGACTTTTTTTTCTGAACAAGAAATCATCACATATCAATATTTCAAGATCTTGTGAATTATCTTTTAAATGCTGTAGTTATATACTTTTGATCATCTTACTTTCTCAAAAAATGTTTTGTCTCACTTAAAGGAAACCTGCACATTTTTTAATTTTGCATATCATCTAAAATCGTTTTGTAAGACATGCACACACGTCTTTCTTTTTTGGGGGGCATTCTAAAGATATAAAAACCTATATCTACGTTAGGTTTTGGTAGTGGCCTGAGGCATTGTGAGCGTGGCGCTTCAGAAGCCTTTATACTGTAGGCACGATAGGTGATTCCTATTACAAGCATTCTTGGCAGCGTCTTTTTTTTATTTTTTAGCTGCTTTTATCTTTAGAACGCGCATAAAAGACTTATGTATTCATGTCTCACATAAAGATGGTGGATGATGAGCAAAATTCCCAAAAAGTGCGGTTTTCTTTTAAGATCCTTTAGTGCAAAATGTAAATTCTTGCCATTTTTAAACTGGTCTTAAAATATGGATGAGAAGTGCTTATTAATAAGCTTATTCACATTTGCAAAGATGCCGTTTGTCACGTCAGATTCTTTAGTGTTGTGGTCGGCACATTGTTGTGATACGGTGCCTCAGATAAAGGAAAGTTTGAGACTGAACGTGTATTACTGGAGGTGATATATATATATATATATATATTTGTGTGTGTGCGTGTGTGTGTGTGTGTGTCCTGTCCAGCCATTAGGGCAATATTAGTATTAATGATCTAGATGCCCTTACATGCTAAAAATATTTGCTCTGCCAGGGAAAAGTATAAGATACTCTCCCCTGGCACAAACATTTTAATATGTACTTAATTTTTATGCTTATTTTTATGCAGAGAGCAGGAGGGGATGGAGACAACAACAATTGCAACAACAAAAACAAAACGGCAGGGACAAATCAGACTACAAATCAGTCTGGAAGTGATTCTAGCATCAGTTGTTCCGTCTTTCTTTCTTTCTTTGAGCCAAACACAACCGCTCACACAGATAAAATGACCAAAAAAAATCAAAAACCTGCAAGACGTTCAACTGTGGAAAAGTGTGCTAATGTAGCAACAAGTGAAACCACATTTTTTAGTAGATTTATTCTACGAATCCTAGAATAATTGTATAGGTATTAATACCAAATTTCAGAAAATTGGAAACTTTATCGCCATTGTACACAGTACAATGGAAATGTGCAAAAATCTTTAGTGCAAAATAAAAGACAAATAATAAAAAAGCAAATACTAAAAAGATAAAAAAAAAGAGAACAGTTATAGTTTTATAATTGGGATATGTGCTGTTTTGCAGTCTGATTGTTTTTGCCTTCAACTTCCTGTACAGCGTTGCTGAGGGGAGCAATCGGGCCCGGAAGTGTACCAGGTGATGTGTCTTTCAGTGGGACCTGTGTAGCTCCTCAAGGGAGGGAAGTGGGCAGCCTGTGATTGTTTGGGGTTGTGTTGATGACCCTCTGTAGAATTGTCTTTTCCTGATCAGCGCAGCTGACAAACCACACTGGGATGCAGCATGTCAGTACACTCTCCATCACCAGCAGTTCCTTGGCAAGGGCGTTGCTGTTCAAAACACCAGGAAGTGAAGTCGCTGCTGGGTCTTCTTGATCAGCGTGGTGGTGTTGGTTCTCCAGGTGAGGTGTCCATTCAGGTGCAAGCCCTGGAATTTGAAAGTAGACCTTCTTAACACATTTCCTGTTGATGTCTAAGGACAAAGTGTCAGGTCTGCCTTTCCTGAAATTCACTCACTGATTTATTGTGGTGTTGAAGACCAGGTTATTGTTACTGCACCATGATGGCAGTGTTTACACCTTTCTGTATGCAGTCTCACCTCCTCCTGTGATGAGTCCAACCACCGTCGTGTCATCTGCATACTTGACAATGGGGTGGGGGGGGTGCAGTTGTTCCTTTAGGGCGGCAAAGGACTCAGCGGGGAGGCCACACTTTCACTCTCGGTCTGCAGTCACCAAATAAGTCCTTGATCCAAAGGCAGGTGGAATGTGGCAGGTCCAGGTTGTTGTTTTTTCGGTGACCAGCCTGTTGGGCTTGATAATACTGAAAGTCGAGCTGAAGTCATCAAATAGAAGACTGGCATAGCTCTGCGTGGGTCAGGGTGGTGTCAACGACTGTGGCTATGGCATCCTCTCTTAACCTGTTAGTCCTGTGTGCAAATTGATTTGGGCCCAGTGTGGGAGAGGGTCTAAGGATGATGTGGTTTCAGACCAGTTTCTCCAAACAATTCGTAATGATTGCGGTGATGGCCAATGGTCGGAAGTCATTTAAGCTGTTGATGGAGGTCTTTTTTGGGACAGGGATGATGGTGGAGGACTTCAGACAGGATGGGACTTTGGCCTGTGCTAGGAACAAGACTAATTAAATAGCAATCACTGCAAACTTGTCTTGCATTTTGTTGATCTGTCAGTGTCTATCACTGGCAGTCAAACACCGTGCATACATTTTGTGTCATCACAACACAATATTTGGGAATGTTATTGTTGTGAATATTTTGCTTTTCTTTCTTTGCTTTGCTGTTGGTCCATGGCTGTGTTTTGTTGAGTCTGGTTGCTAGAAAGTGTCGTCGACTTGATGTCACAACCAAGATGGCGGCGGTTCAGAAAACCCGTTGGGGTGCTTGATAACCACACCTTAATTTGACTGGCATGTTATAGTTGTGTACTGATGACAGCAATATGACAAAACTGCTGTCATAATGTTTGGGGTGTTTTGAGCACTTTAAAGTACATATCCTACAGTGTGTGTGTTATTGATATGGCTTGTTGTGCATCTGACGTTTTCAAGACATTTGTTTGGTGTGCTTACATGAATGCTTTTGTGTGCACGGTTACAAATCTAAATGGGTAATTCCGTTAAAGAGAGTGTTTGTTTTTGGTTTTGCTGAAGTGTGCCTAGGGGTAGACAGATGATTGGGCCTCGCAGACCCAATGACCTCAGTCTTTTGCACAACATACTACTCTAGCTTGAATCCTGTATTTGGTTATGCTCTTGATTATGTTCTTGAGTTTGTGCCAGCATTTGTGTGTGCGACTACTATGTGTTTCCACATGTAGCAATGCATCTGCTAATCTGTGTAACATCATCTGTGTAATTCATTTGGTAAACTTTTTGTTATTTTGTCTAAAGAGCCTGTTTTCATGACAATCATTTACCATTACCTTCATTTAACCATCAATGATTTGAGCTTTTGAGGAAAGTAAATATGCGTCTCATAACTGTGGACTCAAACATTGAAAAACCCTTGTTTTTCAGAATTACATTACAATTACAGAATTGTAATGTAATGCAAGATAATTATTAGCAGGTCAGATTCAAAGCACGTCAACATTTCAGATTGGTGAATACACCTTGAAGGCATTCGCTGCCTTGCTCGGACTTCCCTTGTGGTGTACGGGATGCGTTTGCATTCTGTACTTATTCCCTGCAAAGATGTGTGAAGCCAACTAAAACTAAATTCAACCTAAAACTAATACTGGCCTAGCATCAATGCAGAACCGGAGCCCTGAAGAACAAGCACTGCATGTTTATTATGTGTGTTTCATACATAAACACACATATTGTCCCATCAGTGTAATATTACAGCATTGACACTTAATGACCAGTTCTCACATCTTTGAACGCGTCTTCTGTCTTTGAATGTGTTTTCTGAATGCCTTAAACTGAGTATGTTGGATACGAACGGTGGCCATAGATTGCTGATTTTAGATTGCAAGGTGCCTACCCCGTTCCACGCTGTTATCTGCCATGTATCAACAAAGCTAAAGGATATACTGTACGTCCTGAAAATTCCGATTTTATGGTTTAAAGGGCTTTGTGTCATGTGTTGTGAAGTCACTACATATATGGATTGAATGCAAGCTAAATTCTTCTCCTGTCTGCTGCTCAAACTACTTTCCATGTCTCATTAGACCTAATGCATGGCATATCATTTTCTTCTGTGTATTTGCTGTGAAAACAACCAAGCCATCATTAGGAAAACTGCCAGCACTGCAATTTTGCCATGAATCACCTCTTTTGTAGTGAGACTTTTAATTGCAGCAAGCATCTCATCACAGATGCAACAACATTAGTATCATACAAATTTGAAGTGAATATTTGAACTACTGTGTATTGCTTTTTTTCCCTTTCCCAACAATTCGCTGACCTCTCTGCTCCGGTACTCCCCGTGACTTCCATGGACTCCTTCTGTGGCTATTGAGCTTGTTTTTAAGGGACACAGGTCACACTGAACAGCTGATCTTAAAATGAAATTCTAAATGTTTTATTAACCCCTAAGCAGAGCAATGCCAGGTTTACTTCTGAACTAAGGCAGCACTGGAGGATCTGCTTATGTGGACAATAGACCTTAATTATTGTTTGGTTTCGTTTTGTTTTTTGTGTTTGTTGATGTTTTGTTTTTATATGGAACCCACTGGAGTCTGAAATGACGATTGATTGATCTAATAAGAAAGCATCCACGACTCCATATGGAATCTTGGCTGACTGCCTGCTTTGGTTCCATTGTTTTGCATCCATCACACGGTCCTAATGAGAAGGATTTTCTTGCCTCACCCCTTCGCTTGCTTTATGACAAGGGGAGGTTTGGGCCACATCCATAGCAACACTAGCACTTTACTTCCGCATCTTGGTCAACTGTGAGGTCTTGTGCTTCCCTTTGGTGTCATCTGCCATCGTTTAGAGTCACTTGCCATTCGGAGGTAGCTCTTTATTATGCTTTTAGTCTGATCCTGTTGGTTCCCCCTTCTGTGTCCACTATGAAAGACACTATTTTCAAAGTGTTTTTCTAGTGAACTATCAGGTTGTGAAAAAGTCAAGTATGAACTTAATCTGTTATTATAACTCAACCTAATTTTCCAAAAATCACAATTTTATTTTGTTTGTTTAATAATATTATGACAAAAAAAAAAAAAATTTCCTTGAGTATTTAAACTTTATGGTGCTGAAATTACATCCCTTTACCTCATATTATTTATTTATTTATTTCCGTAAAATTACCATGTTTTGTCACAATATTACCTTTTCCCCCTTAATAGTTTGACTTAATTCTTGCAAAGTCACTGCTGATTTTTCCATTTTTTGTGTTGATGAATAAAAAAAAACTGTTGCGGGCGCAAATGGCCCCCAAGCCACATTTTAGACATCCCTGTTGTAACACAATTGTTAGTGTTTCTGCAATACAGTATTTTTACAGTTGGTATAGCAATCTTCTATTCCAACCAATGTTACTTTTCTATACCAGCCATTCTATACCAATGTTACCTTTCTACAAAGGTAACATTGTTGACATAAGGAGAACAATATAACAGTTGGAGTATGTTGGTGGGGCATTAAGTGGTTCCTTTGAGAGTCTGGGAAGAAAAAATGTTTGTAATCTGTTTCTTATTTATTCTTACTGCTCCCTGCACCCCAGGAAACTATTTACACATGCAAACCAAATGAATAAAGCTAAAATGACTTAAATTACTCTTAGCCAATTTCACCGAGTACATTTTCTATATTCAAGCGTCAGACAGCCTACATTTACCAAACATCACATATTCTGCTCTCAAGAGAAAATGGGCAATGCATTTCTTGTTTTGTGATTGACTGGAGGAACAGACAATTTAATAGCCCTTAAAAACAGATGATGAAAAAAGAAAGCGAAGAAAAAAAGGATTCTGAATATTTTGCCACATGTTTTTTTTAATATCCTGTTCCCTTTTGCAATCTTCACGGGGCTGTCTTATCTCAGTGAGCAGCCAAATAAATCAAACTAAATAAATGTATAATTGCCAAAATGATTAAAAAAGCAGAATTTCAACTGTTAGGTAGCATGGATATGATATGCAGCACTTCTTACTCTCCCTGTTTTGTTTGTGTGTCTGACAGCAAACATGCATCTAAATGATATCTTTAATTAATCCAACAGAGGTCACATTTCAGTTTGTATATCTACCCAGTTTATTTATCTATTACACCAGGGGTGTCCAAAGTGCAGCCGGGGGGCCATATCGCCCACAGCACATTCCATCCATCCATTTTCAATGCCGCTTATGCTCATTAGGGTGGCGGGGGTTGCTGGAGGCTATCCCAGCCACAGCACATTCTAAACATATAATTGAACAAGAAAAGTTAATGTAAAAAAATAGAAAAGAAAACATAATAGAATATAATAGAAAACAATACAATAATAGAAAACGTAAGAGAACATAATAGAAATCAACTGTAATCAAACAATAATAAAGTGAGAAAATAAAAAAAAAAAACAAGAAACAAGAAAATAAAAAGAAAAGAAAAAGAATACAAATCATAACATGACGAAAAATAACGACATTTTGGTAGCATAAAGTTTAAGTCAAATATTAGTAAAATAAAGTAAAATATTAAAGAAAACATGTTTTAAAAAATTGTAATATTTTGAAAAACAAGCAAAAAAAATAAGGTTAAATTTTTGAAAAATTAAGAGAAAAAAAATGTATTCCAAAGACAAAAAAGATCACAGTTTTACTAGAATAAACTCATAATATTATGAGGGAAAATAATGTTAAAATAAAATAATAATTTTAGTAGCATAGAGTTTACATTTTAAAGAAAAAAAACATTATTTTAAAAGTTGTATCTAGTCTGATTGGCGTGTGTCTCACCTAGTCTTTGAGCACCAACTGATGAAGCCTGCTTGGATGAGAGGAGAAACGTCTTCAATTACAAACCTGAGCAGTCGAATTGTGATCGATTGAATGCCCTGAGAAAACAAAATAGAATAAAAATATTAGAATATTATGAGAATAAAGTCATATTACAAAATAAATGTGATACATGAATTAAATACTTTTGAAATATTTGTAAAATAATAAAACAAAACAGCAAAAATAGGAAAAAATCCATACTAATACTCTGTCTCAAAGCTGAGAAACAGTTTTTTCTTGAAGTTCATATAACGTTGTCTCACAGCTATATAAGTTGGTTAATAAAATATCTAAGTATGTGGGCCCTTGGTGGGAAAAGTTTGGACACCCCGACATTACACAAGTCACGGAGCAGCATAGTGTATATACAGTATATATATAAATACTATGCTGTATATATACAATATATACTGTATGTGTATATATATATATATATATATATTTATATATATTTATATATATATGTATAAGCCTGTATCGTCATATGTTATGTGGCTGTGAGGTGCACTCAGCTGTAGCTTGCTAATCAGTCTCTGTCACTTATCTCCACTCCCTCTTAACTCCACTCTCATCTATCTTCTACCAGTCTCCCTTTTACTAAGGCCTTCCCTCAGATGATCCAGTGGTTCCATCCCCTGTCAAACCTCCCTCTCTCTCCTTGACCAAGAACTCACTTTCTGTCTTCCTATTGCCCTGCTCTTGATCTCCTTCTCCTGATGGGAAGCAGGTGTTGTTTTCGCAGATCATCTCATCATTTCCTCCCTGTTGTTTTGTTGCCTTGGCATCAAAATGTGCAGAGGGATTAAAGCTTTGGTGGGGGCGGGTGTGCCAGTGCATGGCCTGTGATGCAACAAGGACACATCAAATGTCCCTGTGGTCATGTAATTTAGAACTCGATCAAATATTCCTGGAAAAAATATGCCTCACAAGTCGCACAGAAACTGTTGTCAAAAAATATTTGAAGACCAAGCTTAGTGAGCATCTAATGGTTGAAATCCACATGTGTTTATGTGGGATGATGCAATCAGTGATGGCAAAATGGAAAGGTTTTGATTGACGGTAAAACATGAAACGTAACAGGAATGGACTTAGGAAAGCAGCCCCAGTGCTGTATAACACTGCAAAAACTAAAGTCAAAACCAGATTACATATCCAAAATCAAAGTACAAATTACTTATTTTTTACTAACAAGACAGATTTTCTTAAATCAGTAGTATAAGTATTATAAGTAATGCAGTATTTGAGATATAAAATAAGCACGATTAACTGCAAAAAAGCTTGAAAAATAGCATAAAATAAAAAAGAAAGCACTTGCCGTTATTTTTTGGACTATAGAGCGTACACATACAGCTTGCACCTTTTTTATAAATCAATGATGTACACAACGTAACATATGATATTTAGTGCACAGACATATGTTACGCACACATTTGATTCAATGACTACTTTTATTGCAGAACAGTGCGTGTAATATGGCTAGTGAAACAGTAGCTTATCAGAAAAGTCATTCATTGCGATCCTCGTCCTCCTCCTTCTGGGAACTAAAACCACCCAGCTCAAACATAAACAAAAATAGTTATATGTTCCATTTATAAATACGAAATCCTACTTTTTTTGATATTCACTTGATCAATGCCGGGCCTGGAACTAATTAATCACAAAAAACGAGGACTTACTGTACATGAAGTTGTATGTCCTACCTGTTTTGTTTTAATTACTCTTAACCTTAAAATTATTTTTTGCATTTGTATGGGTGGTAAGAACCTCAAAATTTTACCAAAGTGAAGTTTATGGAGTTTTGATGAACAGGTTTACTCTGGGATGAATTAATTTACGTACATTATCATCACATTTGAAGCACCAGGGTGCTGGACAGGACTTTGGAGGTTCTATTGTACATTTGAGCGTAACTGAAGTCTAGAAAGCTCAAGAGGGATACCAAAACATAATATTTGAAAAATGCTTGTGTAATAGATCAGTTCATCTTTTGTACAACTTATCTTGTGTAGCATTGAATTGGAGCATACAGACAGAATGCAGAAGAGTACGACATGATTGCAATATTTTGTAAGTAAGTAAAAGTCATGTTAAAATTTGTTATGATTATTTTATGTTTAAAGGGCTCTAATAATGTTAAAAACTGTATTTAGAAGATCGTAAAACGGGTTTTCCATGTCATAAAATCTGAAAATATTTCATTTATAAATAAGAAAATTCACTAATCACGGTAGGTTCTGGAACCATTTAACCACGATAAACAAGGGAGTACTGTATATCTAATTTTATTATTATTTACTATTTAATCAGTGACTTTGAATGATGACATTCTCCCAGTAAGCAAGAAAGAACATAAAGACAAGTGTTTTTTTTTATCAGAGCCATCCAACTTTATTTGTCCATGCCCCTTTCTGTCAAGTCATTTCAACTCAAGAGAGCAATCATGACTTACATGACAGTAATTGGCTATTGAAGGTTAGTGTTTGAATAAATGAATGCCATCATACTCTGTCAAGGTGCATCTTAAAAAGACAGTAGCATAGTGCTCATGTGAGAGTCCATAAAGATTTTGCAGGTACGTTGTCATTTTCATAATATTCTCATCTAATAGTTGAAGCGACTTGTCTGTAGAGGCCGTGTGTTAATTTGTATTTCTCTGAACTGAAGAGTTACTGTACCTCATTAGAATGAAACGTGTGAGATTCCTGGTTCATACTTTCAGGTATAAGTGGTCCCATGAAGCCAAAGCTGTGAGGGTATTGCTGCTAATGGGTACTGGACTTGACCCTTACTGCCCTGGGCACACAAATACACACACTTCAGTTGATCATGAACCTGGACAGTTCCAGGTCAAATACAGTAGTGTTCATAATAATAGCAGTCCAATGTGACTAACCGGATTAATTACCGTTATTAGTATAATTTTATTACTACATGCCAAACAAGTTACCAGTAGGTGCAGTAGATTCTCAGAAAACAAACAAGACCCAGCATTCATGATGTGCACGCTCTTAGGACTTTGCAATTGGGCAATTAGTTAAAATGTGTGTGTAAAAAAAAATAGCGGTGTCCGCCGTTGTCTAAACAAACTCAAAACTATTTTGTACAAACGTTTTTCCATGGAGTCAACCAATTGTTTCACCTTTCATCTGTTATTCCACATCAAGATAATTTAAAAGCATTCCACAGTTCGTTAACATTTCTTGGTTTTGCTTCAGAAACAGCATTTTTGATGTAACCCCACAGGTTCTTGATTTTATTAAGGTCTGGGGATTGGGCTGGCCACACCAAGAATTTTGTTGTTGTGGAAGCAAGATTTTGCTCGTTTACAAGTGTGTTTGGGATCATTGTCTTGTTGAAACACCCATTTCAAGGGCATTTTCTCTTCAGCATAAGGCAACATGACATCTTCAAGTATTTTGAGATACAAAAACTGATCCCAGGAATGCGCAGAGTTTAGGGGTCGTCTCACAAACTGTCTGCGGCCTTTGAACCCAAAAAGAACAATTTTACTCTCATCAGTCCACAAAATCCTCCTTTGTTTTTTGGCCAATTGATGTGTTTTATGGCAAATTGTAACCTCTTTTGCACATGCCTTTTTTTTTTACAGAGAGGACTTTGCAAGAGATTCTTAGATTAGCCAATAGATTAGCTTCAGACAGACCTGTCACAGTACTTACAGGTAACTCCAGACTGTCTCATCCTGGAGCTGATCACAGGCTGAGCCTTTGCCATTTTGGTTATTCCTTGATAGAGCCGTCTATCTTTAGTTGTACTCTTAAAAAAAACTCGGGCCACCAAAATAAAGCGTTAACTGCGACAATTAATTTATTTCATTAAGTACTTTGAATTTTTTGGTACAACTAATGCATGGGCACCAGAACAAGCATGCCTCTCTGTTACGATTACAGACAAACGCACAGTGTAGCGTCCCCACATAGTCACACAGAAGTTGCTGCTCTTTAAATACTTAATTCTGACCTGACCTCATCAGCAGTGCAATTCCAACACCATAATGTATCTCCTACTCGCACACACTTCTCTAGTCCATTCATCCTGGGAACTTCACTTCCTTATTCTCAGTACAAGAACATGAGATGCATTCAGGGACACTCCGAACATCAGAAAAACAGCTTTATAATATGTGTGTCTTTGTGTGTAAGTAAACAGGAAGATAAAAAAAACCCATCACTCATTTTGTAACTATTAATTTGGATGTACTGCTTTCTTGTATTTTTGTATTACCGCTTGTATTTTCAGAAAATACACTGAAAACAAGTAAATTTACCTTATATTACATGTCAACCCCTCATTGCTCATAATAACACGGTTTAAAGTGTGATTCAAATGTTCTGCCAGTATAACAGAAACTAGTGTTAGACAAATATTGTAGCTTTTTAGACTTCTTTAGTATCTTTCAGCTTGATTTACATATTAAGTTAATTTGGAGTGGTTAATACATACAAATATATATAATCCTGTTCTGTCATTTATGTTGTTGTTAATTAATTACGTAAAAATTGACATTTTCAGAGATTTTGAATCATCTGACAGCCCTAAAGAACACAAGCTAGTGCATGTAAGTATACAATAAAAGATCTCCCTATTAATTATTTTTGTCCTGTCTGCTATTTTAAAATTAATTATTATACAATAGTATATATTTTTTACTTTTTTATTTTCAAGAACATATTCCAGGGTGTACCCCGCCTCCCGCCCAAAGTCAGCTGGGATAGGCTCCAGCACACCCGCGACCCTAATGAGGATAAGTGGCATAGAAAATGAATGAATGAATATTTACAGAAGAACATGTCTTAACATTCTTAATTGTTCCTTCATTAATGTACGCACATACACCAGGACATGTGCCAGGCTGGCTATACAGACTCATCCAGTTGTAGGACTATATATGACTATATATGGCTAGTATGCACTGAACTAGATCGTTTAAAACAGTTTAAGCTATGATGCCCAAATCATGCATGCATGCTTTTTGCATGCACTGTAAGAAAAGTAGATATTGGTTGTCCTAGAAGTTGCTGGGTGGTGTCTTTGTCTGATTTTATTACCATTTGCATATGATGAATACACATATGCTCCTCTTTTATTCAAATTTCATTTTTCTGTACAACAAGGCAAGCTCCACCCCTGCGCCTTCGCGGCTTTCGCATGTGTAATTTATTTGCACTTTTGATGCGTAGAACTTCTCATCATGCTCTCACAGTGGCGGGGAAGCTCAAGCTTGACTGTCTTTGGGTGGGACGAACCTGTCAACAGCCCCAGTCCTCAAATACCCGAAACTCCCCAACAACGGCAAAAAAAGTTGCTAGATTTGTCGCTAGTTGCTTTAAAAAATATATGTCATCAAGGAAGGTTGGAATATCGCCAGATCTATTGACAACAGTTGGCAACACTTAACAAGAGTCATTCAAGCGCACTGAGTAACTCTAAGTGTTAGGCTTTCAGACAGCAGTGTAGTCATGCTACAATGCAGTACAGTGCAGTAGCTTAATTACAGAAGAAAAAAAACACTCCTAAATAAAATGCAGTAAAATATCAGATATAATAAAGTAAGAATATACAAAGGATAACCATATTTACAAATAATGTGCAAAAATATAAGTAAATACAGAAAATGTACACTTTATACAAGGGAGGGCAGACAGTACAATGTTGTGAATTATCTTTTACAGACAGGTGAGGTATTGTAAAGCTGGATGGCATGTGCAATGAATGAAGCCCTGCAGTGTTCATTGTAGGAACATAACTTGAGGAGTCTGTTGGAGAATGAGCTCCGCTGCCTCTTTATTATCTGATGGAGTGGGTGGGTGGGGTTGTCCATGATGGAGAGCAGTTTGTCCAGTGTCATCTTGTCTCTCATTGTTACAAACACCTCCAAATGAATGCTAATCGGATTTTCTGATTAGTTTGTCCATCCGGTTTATGTCTTTTTTGCTGGTCCTGCTCCCCCCCATCAAACAACAGCAAAGTATAGGGCACTGGTAGAAGATCTCCAGCAGCTTCAAAGACTGAAGCTTCCTCAGGAAGTAGAGTCTGCTCATACCCTTCCTGTGCTAATCCACATTATCTTGTGCATGTGCAGTCCACATGCAGTTCATGTGGATTCCCAAGGTACTTGTAGTTGTCCACTACTGCCACCTCCTGGTCCTGAATCCCAATGGCGTCACCTTTCCCCTGAAGTGGATCACCGTTCATTGGTTTTGTTCACATTCAGGTTGCAGGACCCCTAGCTGTACTGGAAATCAGAGGTATACAGAGTGAACAAGAATGGGGACAGGACAGTCCCACTACTGACTATAGTCTAGGGGAGCTCTCCAGCCACACCAACTGGGGCCTGTCTGACAAGTAATCAGTAATCCAGGAGACAGCGGATGAGCTGACACCCATCCTTAGCAGCTTCTGACACACGGGAAAGGAGGAAATAGAATTGATTGATTGATTGATGTATATTTATTTCGAGCCACACAAAATACACCGGACAGAACATAATGAACATATACCTATAAACAGGAACAATTTGTCTCGAAAAGGAGTGGGAAGAAGACAAGCTTATTTACTCCCACCCCCTTATTCGTAGTACTAAATGCTGTTATGTTAATGGAATATACAGTACTACATGAACAAGGTATCACACCTACAAACACACATGTACAATATACATTATTATTG
>QODF01000066.1:1952542-1999909 GCA_024372805.1 Oostethus manadensis
CTCTGCACATCTCCCTTGTTCTTAAAAATGGGCACCAGCACACTTCTCCTCCATTCCTTAGGCATCTTCTCATTATCTAAGATCTTGTTAAACAACCCGGTCAGGAACTCTATTGCCACCTCTCCTAGACACTTCCATACCTCCACAGGTATATCATCAGGACCGAGTGCCTTTCCATTCTTCATCCTCTTCAAGCTCTCCTCACTTCTTCCTTACTAATCATTGCAACTTCCTGGTCCACAACAGTCACCTCTTCTACTCGTCGTTCTCTCTCATTTTCCTCATTCATCAACTCTTCAAAGTACTCTTTCCATTTTCCCATGACACTACTGGCACCTGTCGATAGTAATACCAAGTACTCTCCTACCTGTCTCCCTGATCACAGTAGTTGTAGTTGTCCAGTCATTTGGAAGGACTTCCTGGCCACCCATAGCCTTTTTCAACTCCTTCCTAAAAGTCACGCAACACTCCTCCTTTTTCAGCTTCCACCATTTCGTCCTCTGTTCTGCCTTTACCCTCTTCATCCTTCTCACCACTAGAGTAAACCTACACACCACCATCCTATGCTGTCTGGCTACACTCTCACCTACCACTGATTTGCAGTCACTGACCTCCTTCAGGTTACACCTTCTACACAAGATGTAGTCTACCTGTGTGCTCCTGCCTCCACTCTTGTAGGTCACCCTACGTTCCTGTCTCTTCTAGAAAGTATTCACTACAGCCATTTCCATTCTTCTTGCGAAGTCGACCACCATCTGTCCTTCTGCGTTCCTCTCCTGGATACCAAACTTGCCCATCACCTCCTCATCATCTCTGTTTCCTGCTCCAACATGCCCATTGAAGTCCGCACTAATGACAACTCTCTCACTTCTGGGGATGTTCTGCATCACTTTATCCAGGTCTGACCAGAATGTCTCTTTCTCCTCCATTTCACATCCTACCTGTGGAGCATACCCACTAACCACATTGAACATCACACCTTCATTTTCTAGCTTCAGCCTCATCACTCTATCTGACACTCTTTTTACCTCCAGGACGTTGCCAGCAAACTCCTCCTTCAAAATCACCCCTACTCCATTTCTCTTACTATCTACACCATGATAAAGCAGCTTGAACCCTGCTCCTAAGCTTCTAGCCTTGCTACCGTTCCACCTGGTCTCCTGGACACACAATATGTCTACCTTCCTTCTCTGCATCATGTCAACTAATTCTCTACCTTTTCCTGTCATAGTTCCAACATTCAAAGTCCCAACTCTTAGATCTAGACTCTTAGCAATCCTCTTCTCTCTCCTACTACGGACACACCTTCATCCTCCGATTGTAAAATACAGCTTACAGGCTAATGTGGTCAATTTTTAACCATTGTCTAATCATTTATGGAATGCATTAGATTGCAGTCATGTCAGATATTGGTATTAGCTGGCTAGTCATAACTACTGTAGCGATGACCACCAATTAAATACATGGCAAATATTTACATAGAGTATCAAAAAATTGAACATCTACTTAAGGATGAGTGACGTTACTGTGAAAATCAGTAATTATCCTTACTTACTTAATATATGCTTCTTGTGGTCTCTGCTCTGCCGTCCTTTCAACTGGAGTGTTGTTTCCGGGCAAACTCTTCCTGACCCTTTGTTTCAAGTCTGGTCCGTGACCAAACTTGGTTTCTAGGGCTGTAGACCTCTAACCACTTAACCCTTCATTGAAGCAGAATTGGGACAACACATGATTCTTGTGAAAACCTAAGGGTAAGGGCTAAGATAAGGGATATGGGATGGAATTGGAATTCAGCCTTTTTCCCTGCATCTAAAGTAAAACATATAAAGCCATACACACTGATTCTATCGTTAAAGCAAGTGTGTCCATTTATTGCATCACAATCCCCGTGAGAGTATTTGTGGTTAGCAATCAACAAGCGTTGAGTAGGTGGTATACAATCTGCTAAGAGAAACTGCTGTTGAAGAGAAATGTCCACATATTTACTACTGGCTTAAAATAAGAACTGGTCCACAAGATTTGGCCACTTATTTGTGAACAGTGCTATTGCCAACTGTTGAGTGCAGATTGTATTTGTGAATTACAGCAAATCTTGTGTGTGTGCGTAAGACACTGTAAACAGCCATGTCATGTCCGTAACGATGGTCAAAAGGTCAAAAGTCTTGTTTGACTACCCCAGTTTCCTTCCACAGTCCAAATGTGTGTTAGGTTAAGGGGCACTCTAAAGTGTCCGTAAGTGAACGAATGTTTATCTATTAACTGAGTCCAGGGTGGACCCCGCAACTTGCCCAAAGTCAGCTGGGATAGGCTCCAGCTCACCCATGTGAACAGGATAAGCGGTGTGAAAAGAACACCAACAGCCAAGTGCTCTTAGACTTAAACAGATATGTAGTGCCCCTTAGTGGACAGACTCAAGATAGACTATGGGAAAAAATGAACTTCAATTTATCTTTTCACATGGAGATACAGACCTGATCAACATCTTAAGACCATTTCAAAAATTGCTAGAATTTACCATTTGCACTTTTGTATCCTAATGAAGTTTTAAGTAGAGCTACAATATGCAAAAGCAAGAAGGGGGAGTGTGACAAAAATCACATTGAAAACATAATTGATTGAAAACAACAATTAAACTCAAATAGGCTGTTCATCAGCTGGTCACAAGTTTAAGACCATCACTCAAAAAATGACAAAAAACTCTCCAAACCAGAAAGAAAAATGTTCTCAGTAGGACTCAGTAATTGGTAGCTCCACCGTTCTTGTTAATGACTTCAAAAGCGGACATCCCTCATGACTGAGGGCCATCGTCTGTGTGGTAAGAGCTGGGTTTTTCAACAGGACAACACTGCAGTTCAAAATGCTCGCTTGCAAAGGACCTCTCCAGGAAGAATAACATCACTCTTTTGGACCATCCTGCATGTTCCCCTGATTTAAATCCCATAGAGAACATTTGGGGATGGATGGCCAGGGAAGTTTATAAAAATGGCCATCAGTTCCAGACAGTTGATGACCTTCGTGAAGCCATCTTCACCACTTGGAACAATGTTCCCTCTAGCTTCCTGGAAACACTTGCATCGGGCATGCCCAAACCAATGTTTGAAGAGATTAACAAGAACAGTGGAGCTTACTGAGTCCTACTGAGAACATTTTTTTGTTCTGGTTTGCAAAGTTTTTTGTCATTTTTTGAGCGATGGTCTTAAACTTTTGATCAGCTGGTAAACAGCCTATTTCAGTTTAATTGTTGTTTTTAATAAATTACTTTTTCAAATTGCTTTTCATCACACTCCCCCATCTCGCTTTTGCATATTGTAGCTCTACTTAAAACCTCATTAACATCCAAATGTGCAAAAGGTCAATTCTAGCAATTTTTCAACTGGTTTTAAGATTTTGAATGGGAGTGTAGTTCCACATCATTCCTTTTCATCTCTTTTCTAATCTTAATGAGTCATATCTCCCTAGATGAGCTTATGTAACTTCCCAAAATCCTAAAACGGCTCCATTGCTTTATCTCTCTTTTCAGGATGGCAAAGAGCTATCAGATTGTTGCTTCAGCGAGTCTTTTACATCTCCAACATGCACATTGGGTGTTGACCTGCGCCGAGGCCATAGGCGTTTATCTGGAAACCTGCAGCTACCCCCCTTGTCGTGGCGGCAGGGGGACCGCGCTCGGACACCGGATGATGAAATCATGGCTCGGCCTACTTCTTTACCTTTTGGAGCCCCTCCCAGGATAGACATCACGCCTGTTGACCCTGAATGGTAAGTACAATGTAAACAGTCACAGGATATTTCACCATTGAACAAAATGTGTATGTGGAACAATACACAGGACATGAATACACCCCCTGTTCATAGCGACAAAGTAGCCACAACAGTCAGAGAAGCCATGCAGTAAATCCTCACTAATAATAATATAATACATTTTATTTATAGATAGTTTTATAGACAGATGCACTTAAAAGTGCATACAAAATTCAAGAACATTTTTTCTTAAATTATCTTTGTAAACGTTCTTCACGTAATACACTGCCTGGCCAAAAAAAAAGTCGCCACCTGGATTGAACTAAGCAAATAGGGACCAGGTTGCTGCAGTTGGTCAGGTCTAGGTTCAGTAACACTATGTGCTCAAAGAATGAGGTCAGCTGACTACCTGAATATACCAGTGAGGTGCAGTAAGGTTCATGATTGGTGAGGCACTGACTACAGAAGAATCAGATGTAAAAGCATGAACCCAAAATAGAAGATAAGCCTATACAATTAGGTGTTTTTATATTTTTTAGACGCTTCAATCAATTGCACACTGTTCAACAATTTGATAACAAGAAAAAAAAGAATATTTAATATAAAGTCAAATTCATTTTTTTTCTGCTGATCTATTCTTTTTTTTAAAATGCATTTCATTTGGTCTTAGCTTTACTTAAAATAAAGTCCATGTGCCGGTGTTTAGTTTTGAGATGTAATCCTCCATTTTGTCAGAATGTAATGGAAAAACTATGCAGGTTGTTTCTGTTACTGAGTACTTTTTTGCGAGAGAAAAAAGCTAATGTTACATGCTGATTTTTTTTTTTTACGAGCGTCTTTTTCTACGCATTGCTACTATCATGCTAGTGTGTGGCTGTGTGCAAATGCACTGGGACCTATTGATTGCAGCGCTGTACGTAACAGACTCCACTCTGCAATATTGGTGGCTTTTCTGGTGGATGTAACACACTTTCATGTAGATATTTTCGACAGTCTGTTAAACGTCAGTATGTGCAGGACATGTGTGATAAAACGTATGTTATTGGCAATGCAACGACGAAACGCCGTGTCTCTTGTGTGAAGCCACGGACCAATCACAGCCCGCCTGAATGGACGTGTGTATGGTCTGTTGAAAGATCACGAGAGTAATGACTCCATGTGACCCTCGTAGCTGCGCTTCCTATGCATTTGAACAGAAAATATGAAAATTCAGCTATTTTGATGATGAAATCATTACAATTATTGGATTTAAAAAGAAAATCAATGCAAAGCATGACCTATAGAACGAAAATGGAAAAATGTATTGCAATCATAAGTTTTTTTTTTTTTACTATTCACATGAAGCGGAAAGGAAAGAACACCAGAGGGCTCTACCTCACTTGCCTACCCTAACCACACGTCACTGAAATATACAGAATGAGCAGGTTATTCCATCAATGGATTTGTTCTTCCCTGATGGCACGGGCATATCCCAAGATGACAATGCCAGGATTCATCGGGGAAAAATTGGGAAAAAGAGGTCCAGGGAGCATGAGACATCATTTTCACACATGCAGTCCAGACCTTAACCGCATTGAGAATCTTTGGGATGTGCTATGTATTATGTTTTTACTTTCATAATATTTTGACTTTATTCTCGTAACATTTGAACTTTTTCCGCAACCAAATTTTCCAAAAACTTTGTTGTTTTTAATGATATTACGACTTTAAAAAAAAAATCCATCTCTCTGTAATATTTGTACTTTATGCTATTAAAACAACATTATTTTTCCTCACAATACTATTTTGTTCTTGTTCCCATTTTGGTGAGATTATAACTTTTTTCTCATAATATTTACACTTTATTCTATCATAACTGATTGTTAAATTTTTGCTGTTGTTTTAAAAAATATATGTTTTCCTGTTAAATAATATTTTTAGAATGTGCTGCAGGCCAATAAAAGGGCAGAAAATTTGCGAGTAAGGTCCATGAAAATGTGTATTTTTATCACACACACATGGCTCAACATTCGCACTAAAAGAGACTGTTGGAAAAATTACATTTGGTTCATCTCCAGCGATGGAAGCTAACAAGCTAAATGCTAAATGCACAATCCGAGCTTAAGCCTTAAATATGCTTCATACACTTATTAAAAACATTGAAAGTGTAAATGTATCAAGTACGCGCCACTAATGAATGATAATAAAAGGTGATGGATGAACAGAATCTGAATCTTGATGTAGCCAATCACAGTACACAACTATGGTGCATTCAAGGACCACTGAACAAAGTGAGAAATCGCAATGCTTGAATCATAAAGGCAAAAAGTAAAAACTGTGTTTTTTTAGGGTGGTATGTGTACGGTATGCTGTAAATGTATCTGCATTATCGCATATTTATGAATTATTCCCAACTTAAGGTGAATGAGGTATTTTTTCTGGAAAAAGAAGACTAAAAATCTGTGAATTTGCAGGGCTGTGAATGCTGCAACTAAATCCTCACCAGATGGCTTGTTTTCACAGTGCTTCACAATTCAATGTGCGAAAAGAACTGACAGATGAAGAGGAATTTGATTGTAGGGACTTACCTACCTGTCATACGTTATTGACCAATCCGATCAGCACTTTGGAAGGTAAAGGTCAAAGCACCGTGTTTGTAAAGCTCTGTTTCAGCTATGGTACTAAGAGCATCTTTCAAGATAAACCTTCAGTGGTTTTTTAAGGAGGTAATGTGTATGTTGAAATAGTGCTGAATCTACGAGAGCATCCACATTAATCGCTTTTCATGGTCCCAATCTTCTCCTCTCAAACCTTCACTGGATTTGCTGCATTATTGTTTCAAAAGACACTGATTGACTACTAGTCAGCTGAATGTCCCATGTAATACATATGCAACATCTGTATTTCAAAACCAAAATGTGAAGGATTATTATGACTATTTTTATGATTACAATATTCTGAGTACTTCGATGCAAAGACGGCAGCAGGCCTGTATCATTTATGGACTTGCAGTATTATATTTCTCCACTAGAGAGCAGTGAAAACATTAGACATGATTCTGTTCACACTTTTTCTGGATAGTTGTACAATATGTTTAGTTAAATAAACAATGACAATTAAAAATGTAAATATCCATCCGTCCATTTTCTACGCCGCTTATCCTCATTAGTATTTGTAAAAATACATGATTAGTTGTAAACTGGATATTGGTTCTAACTTCCACTGTTGTCAAGCTTTGTTCTGTCTGTAAGTTAGTTGAATTTGTACAAGATTCACAAAAACATTAAAGTACCAGATCAGGAGCATCCAAAGTCCGGACCCGGGACGGGGGGAGGCATTTTGTCACACTGGAAGTAATCTACATTTATAATGTAGAACCATTTGCTTTGTCGCCTATGGTGCAAAGCATTAGGCTGTATTTTCTTTAAATATATATTATAATATATGACACACATTACTGTTTGTCATATATTTGACTATTATTATTTAATACTATTACTTTTATCCTTTGCTTACAGTGTGTTTAATAAACTAAAAGTGAGGAATACTCTTGCATTTTTAAATGTCTATACTCTATATATTGCCTATACTGTCTATATATATATATATATATATATATATATATATATATATATATATATATATATATATATATATATATATATATCCTTTTGTGTCTAGGTTAGCAGCACCTTTCGGAACATCGTCAAGTTTTAGACTGTGCGTATGTGTTTCCATCATTTCTGCACGTCTCCTTCCTTCTTTTGTAGCCTTCTTTTTCTGCTACACTTCATTGCTGTGCTGCACTGTGCCAGTGTTGGGGAGGAGAGTGGAGGGTAGAATAAGTCATCTTGAGAATCAGTTACTTTATCTGCTGATACATTTTTTGTTCCAAAGTGCAGCGTGCATGACAGATGGCTATTATAAGATTTCAACTTCAGGCTATTATTTTTTTTTAATCAAAATACCATAATTTTGTTCTCGAAAAATGATAACTTTTTCTCATTCTGCTGAGATTACAACTTTTTTCTCCTTATAGTTACACAGCGAGGGATCAACATTTGTGACTGTTGGAATAATTACATTACGTTCAGCTCCAGAACCCATCTATCCATTCATTTCTATATTGCTTATCTTCAATAGGGTTGCAAGAGCTCCAGAACCCTCTCTCTTCAATTGCCATTGTTACTAGCAATGGAAGCTAACAAGCTAAATGTTACAAAATGCAGTATATCCTACATATACAATGCGCCTCACATGTGAAAAAAAACACCACCCACACCGCCCCCGTCATCCTAGGCAGAGAACAACATTAGATGAGGTGAGAGTCCCCCTCCCAACAGGCAGAAAATAACGTTGCTGGGTGTGAGGCAGATTCAGTTATCATGAAACACTAAGTGCTGATCGGGGGTTACATCCACCCTAGAAGGTTTTTTTGAATCCCACACCACCCCCCAGACTAGAATCATGAGAATAAGCAGCATAGAAAATGAACGGATGGATGATATGATTGACAGCATTTTTCAGATCATATAAACCACTAATGTTATGATAATATAATAATATTAATATACCATAACTAGATAAGGCAATGTCAAATTATAGTTAGGCAAACTATAATGAAGATAGAAGCTGTTTGGAGACTGAAACTGGACTGAAATGACGTGGAAATGTGCTAAGACATAAAATGAAAGTAAAAGTTGTTTAGCTCCTCCTTGCACATGCTTGTGAATATTATATGTTTAATGGTATTTTATTGTTTTTTGTCATTCCATATAATATTGGTAGGTGCCCTGTGTGTATTTACTTATCTGTTGTCTTTTCTCTTTTATTCATTTGACACCATGACTATAGTTGGTGTTCTGTGCATATTGCAATGCAATATTTCCTTTAATATGTTATCAAACGTCACAGTGAGCGTTGACTGTCGGGACACTCTGCATCGCGATGTGTAGTTTTTTTCCCAAATGGTAAAACTGGTTAGGATGGCTATGTTTGAGGGAAATCCGGCGGTCTGTCCGTGTTGATGGGCTCACCTTTCTCATTTGGTGTAAAGATGCTGTGGGTTTTTGCATCGCAATTAACTCTTTCCTAATATCTACTATGTTACCTTGCATTGCTTGCCACAAGGCTTACTTGCTGCACTTTGTGTGTGTATGCTAGCTGCCCCACCTCCCCCCCACTGAGTCAGTGACTGACGAAGGGTCTCACTCCGTTCAAACACCATTGTTTTATGGAACACTGTTGTTTTATGAAGCGTCAAGGTGCTGAACTACTCACAGACCAACCAAACCCGCCTCGACAATGATAACAGACGCGCATGCACATGGCAGTATACCGAGGCCGGCCAAATTCTGTACACCCTGGACTGGTCACCAGTCACTCGCAGGGGACATATATACAAGCAACCGTTCATACTTGTGGACAGTATGAAGGCAGCAATTAACATGCATGTTTTTGGAATGTGGGAGGAAGGCGGCGTACTCGGAGAAAACCCGTGCATGCCCGGGGAGAACACGCAAAGTCCACACAGAGATGCCCAACGGAGATTTGAACACAGATCCTTCAGATCTCCCGGCCGTGTGGCCAACATGCTAGACCGCTAGTTGTAGGCAAATAATAATAAGACGGAGGAAAAAATATGACTTTCATTTGCCACAATATTGAAGGAAGACCCGTTAAATCTGAAAATATGAAAACAGGACTTTGGACTATGTCAGTAAAATGGGATAACCGGTAATCACCAGGCATGAGCCATGTTTAACCACAGCCAGCCATGTACTCTCTCACAGCATCCGATTTGCAAGGGTATCGTGCCCGATAAAAAGCGTGGATGTGTCTCCAATCATAACAACGGGATTTTTGTGCCCCACATAGTGATACCTCAACGCGAGGAGAATGAATGAAACCCCCTTAGAATAAGGCCGCCTTGAAAACTAACAGAGCTGTTTGATGCTTTCCGCTATATTTGTTTCCCCTTAACACTTCCATGTGACTCTTCATCACCGTCTTTTCTCTTGCTTTACTAAGATTTTTCCACTCTTCTCTCTTACATTTGCAGACCTTTGCGTGTCAGTTTATGTCCTCTAATCTGGGCCACAATGCGGTATTGTTTGCCTTCAAAAGCAAGGGCTGGGATACAAAAGGGAGAGCAAAGAAAAGAGGATGTTATGTAACCAGAGACGCCACATTGAGGGTTCACATCTAAAGACATTAGCCCGACACACAGACAAATCCGCCCCCATCACCTACACCTGACCCACAGTTAGGCATGCGACTTATGCTCCAGCACAAACAAGTCCCACGCATACCCCGGAAGGGTATCACCGTGAGAGAGCCGTTTATAAAGGATATTTTGCCAATGGTGTAATTTGATTTGCACATGCATGCAAGTGACATCGGAATACATCACATAATAGAATAAATTGACAGTTCCACATGTCCAAAAGGAGTAGGACGAAGCGAAGCTGATTTAATCCTATCCCCATTGGTTTCACCTAATTTCAATACATTTGTACACTTCCTTTGTTCCAGATGGGTTCTTAGTCACTTTAAAATACATTAAGAGGAATGGGACAGTTGGTAAAATAATAATCCAAGTTCATTTGAGCTGTTTTTAGCTATTTGAATATTTACTCGACCATAAATGTTCAATAGTTGTGATTTTTGAAATAGTGGGTTTGTATGTTTGTTATATGCCAAATTATGGATTATTCTGACTGATATTTTTTGCGGTACTTTTAGCGAGCGAGGTGTACTTTGCAGTTACTTCCCCATATCACCACACAATAAGTTAGATATGGTAACACCAGACCACAATAGTGCGCATGGAGTAATTTTTGATCCAGGACAAATTGTCTTTTATTTAGTATTGACGTATTTCTCACCACTTTATGTTGTATGTTTTTGATGTGAGGTCTCAGCTCATTCTGTCACCAATTATGACTCCGAGAAATGTATGTTCATTCCCCCTTTCACTTTCCTCGCCGTCAATTTGTCTTTTCTCGCGTGTACGTATCTTTTCTGCTATTACCAAATATCATTATTTTAGTTTTTCTTAGGTTTAGGGATAATCTGTTTTTGTCAAAGCGACTTTTTAGTATAATCATAGCCCTTGTGTGCTTTCTCCACACAAAAAAAGCAGTAGTATCATCTTCAAAGAGTACCAGCTTTAGGTATTTTGTCACTTTGCAGACGTCGTTAATGTATAGGTAAAACATTTTGGTCCCAGTATTGAACCCATCCATCCATCCATTTTCTATGCCGCTTATCCTCATTAGGGTCACGGGGATGCTGGAGCCTATCCCAGCTGGCTTTGGGCGAGAGGCGGGGTACACCCTGGACAGGTCGCCAGTCAATCGCAGGGCACATATAGACAAACAAACATTCACACTCACATTCATACCTATGGACAATTTTAGAATCGCCAATGAAGCTAACATGCATGTTTTTGGAATGTGGGAGGAAACCGGAGTACCCGGAGAAAACCCACACACGCACGGGGAGAACATGCAAACTCCACACAGAGATGCCCAACGGAGATTTGAACCCAGGTCTTCCAGATCTCCTGACTGTGTGGCCAATGTGCTAACCACTCATCCACCGTGCGGCCCCAGTATTGAACCTTTTATTTTTAATTTTCGTGATGTTAAATGACTAAAACGTAAGAACAGTGCTCACTGCAGTAGGTATACAAGTGTCTCTTCATGAATGGTCTTGAACCTGCCTGTTTGTCAAATCTATATTCACTCCTTGAACCTTTATGTCGACTTGGCAGTCATGAGATCGGTGGAGAACATTAATACTGTATACTTAGATAGATGCAATATATTAATTGGGTTAACTACCAGACAAAAATGCATTTAGGTGAAAAAACATCAACTTTGCTCTGGGCCGCACGGTGACTGAGTGGGTAGCATGTTGGCCTCACAGTCAGGAGGTTCAGGGTTCGAATCTCCGTTGGGCATCTCTGTATGGAGTTTGCATGTTCTCCCCGTGCATGAATGGGTTTTCTCCGGATACTCCGGTTTCCTACCACATTCCAAAAACATGCATGTTAGGTTAATTGGTGACTCTAAATTGTCCATCGGTATGAATGTGAGTGTGACTGGTTGTTTGTCTTTGTTTGTCTGTATGTGCCCTGCGATTGACTGGCGACCGGTCCAAGGGTGTACCCCGCCTCTCGCCCAAAGTCAGCTGGGATAGGCTCCAGCATACCCGCGACCCTAATGAGGATAAGCGCTGCAGAAAATGAATGGATGGATGGGTTAACTACCGGTGTCAAGAAGGCAATGGGCAGATAGCATCGTTGAAAGCATCGGGAGAAAAACAGATTTGTACATTTAAGCCGCAACAGACTATATTACATGAAGACATATTGTGGCACGCACGAGTCCTTGACGTCATTTTCGCACCCACGCCCTCTGATGCGGCCCCTTTTCACGCGAAAATTTCCGATGCGTGCACCTCTACACTATGCGGACGGAGACGCGCGGGAAAATATGAGTACGAGCAGGAGATCATCGCAGCTGAAGTACAGAAATATAGGAATCTTTATGACTCGTTGTGCAGAGACCACCGGGATGTCCAACTCGCGGAGAAAGAGGGAAAAGGGGATGATGTGAAATACAAAATGCATCGTCTACTGTATGAGGCAGCCTACCCACACTGTAGTTTAAGCATAAAAAAACACTGAGTGATTCGTGTTTGCGTTATATCTCTAAAGTATTTGGTGTGCACTAAAAAGAGTGTGTCTTATTTCCAAATCAAAGCAGTCCCGTGTTGTAGGAATTAAAGTTATTTCGAGTTGCGATCGCAGCACGAGCAGCTTTGCATTTCGCCGCCTCCTATTCAAAGGAGGAGTGAACCACCTTCTCTTCCATCCAGCAGCAAATAAATACAACACAATTCCTCTTCTTCTAGAAGCAGACGTGCAAGTGTGGCCGGGTTGGAAGTCGAGTAAACAAGGGCAAACTTCTACTGGTGCCTGCTCTTGCTTAGTACCACGGTAGACGTGTGTTTTTCATATACTGCCCCCTGCAGTTTGGGAGCAGACTCCGCACGGAATATAAACTCCCAAACGGTCTCTCGGGCGGCTTTCCACGCGCCGCATTTTGAATTATAACCCAGACTTACTGCTGCTTCGGTGTGACGTGCACCTCTACAGTGCGCAGAGTGGAAGAAGTACAACATGAACGAGCTCTTCTTTCGAGACTGCATGATTTATAGCGTTTGGCTGATGTTGAACAGTCCAGACGATGGGCCGGCTGTTTCCCTGCTTTGCATAGTAGAATCTTCAAACTGGAATGCCCCTAGTCATCTGTGATTGTTTTTCAATGGTTGACAGGTTGGTTTCTATTCTGGTTTGTACTGGAAGACAAAAATCTGAATTTAAAACCACAGACAAACACGGCACATGGATTTTCTTCTTTATGGCCAAGCTTTGCGGAATATTTTTGAGGCTAGAACGAAAGCGTTAACGCTTCACAGTCTCACAGACACCGGAGACTATGAGACAGCAAAACAACAACGTCCATAGGGAAGACAACAAAATGATCACATTTGCCAGTTTTCTTCCATTAGACTGTATTTTCCACCCTTTTGTTTGGACTCTCCCAGTCCTCAATCAGGAAAGTCTCAGTGTCCCTGTGGACATGGTTAAATGTTTGAATTGTGTGCTTGTGAGTGTGATTAAATGTGCGGCTTATTCCAAAGGACTTGTATGCACAGCTGACCTTTTGCGCAGTGTGTGTGTTTCAGTTCCCATTAAGCTGTTTACCTTTATCGCATGTGCAAATAATGCTTCTTCTTGGCCTGCACTTGCTGCTCGCCTGCCTCACTAAAGGTCACGACATCATCAAAATTACCACAAATCCCATCATAGCAAAAAAAGAATAAAAAAAAAATGAACAACCTGTTACCGAGCCTGCCCGCTTGTCGTCACGCCGGCCGCCGGCCAATCCTTTACAGTGGAGGCGTGGCTTGCGCTCACTGCATGCCCGCTCTCAGCTGTGTGTATCCTGAATGAAAGAGCAAGTGAAGCATTTCCTTGCATGTTGTGCTCCTCTCACCACTCTGCCTGTGGAAGTGCAAACTGACTCGGGGTTCTGCACACTCCTCTCCTCACCGGGAGTGCCTTCGGAGAGAGTTGGGGGCTGTTTTCTCACCGAAGAGGTCAGTCAAGCAGGGGATGATGGAATGAGCAGCGCAAGACAGGAGGAGGCAAGTTTAAAATCCTCTGAATCTTTCATAAGGTAGCTCTCCAACATCAAACTGCGTGGATGGACCGTGAGAAAGAGTTCGTCTTGGGATGTGCTTTTATGTGGAGCCAGCAGTGACACAGAAACATAGCTAGACCCAATCTAACATTCATCTAGACTTGGGGGGGGAATGGCATTGAATTCTTGTGTCCTCCAAGGAGTTAGCTGTGACCCTGTTGTGGGTAAAGTCATCATCTTGTGAGACTCAGGTTAAAAGGACGACCAGCGGGGAAGCTGAGTGCAGCAGAGAGAGAAATAGCAATCTCTAAACCTGTTAAGTTCAGCACGGAGGCAAAGGAACCCCAAACTACCAAAAAGGTATGTGCGTCTTGGCCTTTTTAGGGGTGTACAACATAGCCTCATTATTTTCTCTGCAGTCCAAGCCTCACTGCGCCTGGATAGCCAAGAGGAAGACTAAACCAGCTGCATATGAGCAGCTGATGTGACTGACTTTGGACATTTGAAAGAGTCCACCACGCAGGACTCGAACCCAGCCTGCAGAGATGTCCACCAACGAACTGAGTGTAGAGATGGACTCCTGCATTCGGACATTCAAGGAGCATATGCATCTAGAACTGGAGCCCCCCAAGATCCCAGGTGTGGCGGGAGGAAAACGGAGTGCTACATCCCCTAAACTTTCCCCACGGAGCTCCCCACGGCTCTTCCGCAAGCTGATGGTCAACAAAAGCATCAGACAAAGGCGCCGCTTCACCGTGGCACACACCTGGTAAGGCTGATGGCTGAGACGAGGGGGTGCGGGGGGAAAACAGAACCAAGGTTGGGGTGCTGAAAATGGGGTGGAGTCTGGACAAAATATGCTACAGGGAAGGGGACGTGACAAGATTATTGAATTGTTGGGGAAATGGGATATAATTGAGGGAAATAACCCGGAGTGAGTGTGTGGAGAAACCGATATCAGGCAAAAAAAATGAGTTGGAATGAGACAAGTGGAGCTAATCTAATGCGAGAGATAGAAGAAAAACGGGGCAAAAGATTTCTTTATCCGTCACAAAAGTGCAAATAATATTGGCATCATGAGTGAGGCGATAAAGTATGACTGGTGTCTGGTGGGTTGCCACTTGGTTAAGGGGTTATGTAATAAAAAAAACACCAATGCAGGCTTTCCTCTCCTTTATTATCTATTGTATCTGCCTAATTTCAGGCCGAAGTGCATTTTACTTATGCAGGTCATATCGGTTTTGGACGGTTACAACCGCACAAATTGCACGAATACCAGTCTGCAGTCTGTTGCTCCTCGACAAAACTTCATCAATGGATAGCAAACCGACACAATGCAACAAGCCATAACCTCACTCCTATAGTGTGTCATGCACATGATTCACTCCAAATATTAACCTATGCTTCTTCACCCTCCAAGTGCCATCCGCATCTTGATTTTATCAATAAATCACTTTGGCATCTACTATTTCTGTCCTGTCCCACCCCACCCCCACCGTCTCCCCTTCATTTTTCTGCAGTTAGCTACCACTGTGACGGGGAGGGGGTTGCTGTGTTATGCAATGTACTGGATTAGCGGCATGGGAAAAAGAACCGCTATGAGTACGTTCAAGCCTCAAGGTGACTCTTGCCCTTCATAAAAACAACTACGCATTTCCTTCAGTGTTTTGGCATAGGAAGACAAATGTATGGGATGGAATTTATAAAGGTGAAGACTAATCAGCGAAAAATGAAGTGGGCTTGTCACTGTAAGGGGAGGGAGGGAGTGTGTGTGTGTGTGTGTTAAGGAAGGAAATGAGTTCAGATATAAATCTGGCCCTGCACGTTGTGTCTGCAGGCTGCATGCACTGTTTGTTTGATGGAAAGGAAATACTGCGATCTTACTGCTGTGTGTGTGATTTTTCTCATCGTTCTGATACCGATTATATCCATATGCATCTACATCCTGTACATGTGCATGTGTTCAAATAGGCATAATGCCTTTCAAACTGGGCTACGGGTATAATAATGGCCTCCTAGTTCTGTGTGACGGTCCTTTTGAACAGCAGCCAGGGATGTGCTTATTGCTCTCTTGTATAGCCGATTTCTGTGGGGGGGTTGGAGATGAAAAACGAATTCATTTAGAATGAAAATGATATAACATTGTCCTTTGCCATATTTGCTCATAAATGCAAAGTATATGAGCATAACTTGTGACACCCATTACAGTCATTAACTGATCCGGTCCAGACCATTAACAGCCATGTTAATGGTAAAGTGCCCTTCAGGACACCACTGCTTGCTCGCTGTAAGTGAAAAGACAGTCGGGAAAAAAAAATGAATCTTTAAGATGTTAAATGGGGAAATAAACATTTCCCTATTTCTTTTTTCCAAATATATGTATACTTGCTTATTTCCGGCTTTGGAAAAAATAGCTCGTTAGTGTAATTAACGCATAGCATGGCAAACCACACCTCTCCATTATGATGACAGACACAGTGTAGCTTACCACAGAGTCACACAAAGTCTGCCGCTCTTACATAACGTCGTTTTGACCTGAACACATCAACAGCAGTGCAATTCCAACACCATATACAGTGTGTGTCTTCCATATCACAAACACGTCACCAGTCTGTTCAGCGGCAGCCTCGAAATGGGACTTCCTCATTGTCGCTACCACAAGATGCATTTAGGGATCTGCGAACATCACAACAATATCTTTATTATGTGTGTACATAATAAGTGGATATTCTTATGAGTCACTTTGTAACTCCTAATGCAGAAATGCAATTTGCTGCATTTTGGTATGCGCCGAAATCCCAGGAAATAAACTCAAAACATGTGAATTCAAATGAAGTTACTTGGTGTCTTTGAACGCAATAACACATTGCTCATAATAACACGGTTAAAATGTGATTCAAATATGCTACATTAAAGACACTAGTTTTAGGTAAATAGATTTAGATTTAGACCTGATCAAAATCTTAAGACCAGTTGAAATTTTGCTAGAATTGACCTTTTGCACATTTGGAACTTCATGAGGTTTTAAGAAGAGCTACAAATATGCAAAATCAAGAAGGGGCAGTGTGACAGAAAGCACTTTGAAAAAGTATTTTATTGAAAACCACAATTCAACTGGAATAGGCTGTTTATCAGCTGATCAAAAGTTTAAGACCATCGCTCAAAAAATGACAAAAAACTCTCCAAACTAGAACAAAAAATGTTCTCAGTAGTTATTAGAGCAGCAACTTAATAGATGAAATGATCATTAATCCATTCTGCAATTAATTGACAACTATTTGGGTATTGGATTCCTTGTATTTTGATTTAAGAATGGAAATAATGTCTCATTTCAGCCTCTCAAATGTGAATATTTCCTTAGTCATCCATGAAGGCTTATTATCTTAGTGTTTTAGGCGAAATAAGATATCAGCTTTGACCGAGACCTTTCTTGGCATGTCCTATATATTTGTGGAGGGTGACAGCATCATCCTGCTGTGGGGATTGTGTGTGTGCATGGAGCTCACGCAGGTGCACTCGTCATGCTTGGAAATGTTGACGTTATGACAGTTTGATCATTTAAAAAAAAAAAAAAAAAATTAGTAAGACTTTCTAATAAATCCCTGTCCTCCTTCTAAAGTATCATATGCTCTTAAAACTCTTTTTTTTTTAGTCCAATGACAAATGACACAGTTTTATTACAGGTATGTTGACATATCTCAGCATTTCAAAGGGCTGTTTGTTTTTAGGAGATGTTCGGTAAATATGGGCATCCGCTGTACAAATCACGCCAGTTTCAGCTTTGATTGCAAGTCAAGTAGCTCATTTTCAAATAGGGGTTGCTTTTCGAGTTTTGTCGGGCATCATCAGTCGCGCAACTCCCAAATGGTTACGCACGAAGCGGTTGCATTTTTGGTGTTTGTCAGAAATCTAGTCATCTGTGAAAGAATTCTGACTAGACTGGCCAGACGGTGCACCTGCGTCAAATGGCAAAAACAGCAGATCCTGTGGCGAATGTGGTCTTGTGTGACCTCCTTTGAATTTTCAACAGAGATGAAGGCGCTGAAAGGTGACAATAAGCGCTCAACATTTATGAATGTATGAACTAACATTTTGGAAGAACTGTGATAGCGTGAAGCTGCAAAATTGAAATTGCAACGTAGTGTACATGCACGTGTGCACCCCCACATAAGTATCGGCATCAATGAAAAAAACACTCGAGCGATGCTTAAAGAGTCACCAAAACCACAAAAATACGACAACAGGAAATAGGTAATGTCACACGTGTCGTCATCCGTATCGGTTGAAATCGGAACCGAGAGTTGGACGATATCGGCTAGCGGCGAAAGAGCCGGTATCAGACGTTTAGATTTTCTTTTGGTAGTGTTTTAGCACTAGCATTGTGGTCTTCTTCCTGAATTGTTTCGACGGCGGGCAGCATCCCTCAGTAGGCCTGTACCGCTGGAATATTTGACTTTCAAAGTAAATTCTAATGAAAAACCAAACGGGTCACGGTCCTAAAGCATCTCCCACTTTAGCTGCATTTGCCCAAGTCTTGTGCCACCCATTATACTTTCTGTCTGTGCTGTTTCTCATGGTAGCGTTTATTTGTCGCTGGTGAACTGCTGACCCACTGGGGTCTGTTTGAGCCCGTCGGTTCTTGGCCTGTCTCCTTCTCGGTGTGTCTGGCTTTTTAGGCATCTTTGTCTCCGTGTGTCTTCTCCGATGAGTTGTGCTTTCTGTCTGCGCCTTGCTTTGTGCAACTTCCACACTCTGCATTTGTTTAGGTAGGTTTGTCGTATCTTTGTCTCCGCTGGTAGCCATTCTTTTTTGCCCGTCTCCTGCTTTTGTGTTCTGGAGCGCCACAGCATGTAAATGTTTGATGGGCGGAGGAGGCGTATGATTGCTCGGTTTTCCACTCACACAGAAAGCATGTGGGAGGGAGAAACCAAAGAAGAGTAAGGAAGGACTTTGGGGTTACACATTTTGAAAATGGGAGAAAATAACTGTTTTTAAATGTTAATAAAAACTCTGTATAAACTCCCCACCTTGCAGCAGAAAAAATTTTAGGAATGAATGGAAGTAGAGACAAAATTACTTTGTAAGGGATGAGTGATCATAGGAAGGCAAAAAGAACAACTGCTTATTGTCTTCGCTTTATTGTGACCCTAAATACAGACCTGGTCACACTCTTAAGACCAGTTGAAAATTGGTAATAAATAAAAGTAATTTATTGAAAACAATTCATCTGAACTAGGCTGCTTATCAGCTGATCAAAAGTTTACGACCAGCGCTCAGAAAATGACAAAAACTCTCCAAACCAGAACAAAAAATGTTCTCAGTAGGACTCAGTAATGAGTAGCTCCACTGTTCTTTTTAATCGCTTCACAAGTTGGTTTCGGTCATGAGGGATGCCCGCTGCAACAGCTGCACGTAACCGGCCGCCGCCTGACAACCCTGCGCCACCTGAAGCTCCAGTCTTCCACGGAATGAAAAAGCACCCCAGATCATGCTGGGTGTGCAAAAGGTCAATTCTAGCAACTTTTCGACTGCTCCTAAGATTTTGATCGGGAGTGTATATACAGCGGAACATCCTTTTTGTCATACCTTTTCAAACTAAAACCAAACCGCTTTTCAAACAGACACGTCCATACATAGCACATTGTTCGTTTTTGTTGTTGTTGTTGTTTTAAATGCAGATAAGAGAAATTCACAAAAGTACACATTAAACCGGGGCGTGGGAACCTTTTGGGCTAAGAGTCATGAAAGCTACATTTTCAAATTTACCTGCGTGAGAGCTATGTCATATTTTTTAAACAGTGATTACGACTAAAAGTGTGCACTTTAATCATGACTTTAATAATTAGCAATTAGTCTCTGAATTGGATGGATTAAAGTGCTGAGAACACTAACACTGTGATTCCTGTCATGTTTTACTTTACTTACTTTACTCAAATAACAGTATAAAATAAAAATAACATATTCAATTGTTATATTAGGACTTTATTCCCACAATATTTTAACTTTATTCCCATATACATTTAACCCCCAACCAAATATTCCAAAATTTATATTGTTTTGTTTGCGTCTCATAATATAGCAACATTTTAAAAAAGAAATCTATTGTCACGAATTACGCGGCGAGGAATAGTGAAAACCCCGGGGAAGAAGCGAGCTGGACGTCAGGCAGGTAAGTTCGGCAGGAATCTTTAATAATAGAAAACTGCGAAGCAGCGAGAAAACATAAGGAGGTCCACACGAATGAAAAGTACACACGGCACAAAGGACAAGAACCAAAAGAGCGTCACCTCACACGGAGAAAAACCATACACAACAATGAACCGACCTGAAACTAGAACTACTGTCACAACACCGATCGCGACAGTACCCCCCTCTCAAGGACGGATCCCAGATGTCCAAAACGATGGAAAAAAAACAAAGAGTCCAAGAGTCACAAGAAGATGGGAAGTGTGGTGGGAGTTCAGGTGGTGGGTCGCTGGCAGAACCCCTCCGGGGGTGGGCCGGGGCGGACACCCGAGTGAAGCCGACGAGACCCCTCCGGGGGTCGGCCGTGACGGAGACCCGAGCGAAGCCGACGAGACCCCTCCGGGGGTCGGCCGGGACGGAGACCCGAGCGAGGCCGACGAGACCCCTCCGGGGGTCGGCGGGGTCGGAGGCGAAGGCGAGACCCCTCCGGGGGTCGGCCGGGCGGAGGCGAAGGCGAGGCCGGCGAGACCCCTCCGGGGGTCGGCCGGGACGGAGACACCTAGGCAGGACCGGAATCTTGGGCATTGCTGGAAGCACTGGAAGGCCCTGCGCCGTGGGAGGCGCGACTGGAAGGCCCTGCGCCGTGGGAGGCGCGACTGGAAGGCCCTGCGCGGCGCGGCTCTCGGCAGAAGCCGCGCGTTCTCCACCGTCAGAAAGGCCGTACTAGCCCCCCGCCTCAGGAAGGCGGATTCCAGACGCCGTCCTCGACCGCCACAGGAAGCAGGGAAGGGTGGGGGGAGGATTGGAGGAGGGTCTGCGACTCACCATGACAACGTCCCCGCGTCGGCGGGATCGGCGTGTGTGTCACCTCACACGGAGAAAAACCATACACAACAATGAACCGAGCAACCAAAGGTGCACACACCTGAACTTAAGTAGCAAGAAAGCGACGAGAGGCAGGTGTGTGTAATTAAACTAGCTGAGACAACTTAGAGGGAAGAAAAAACATGAAACTAAAACTACTGTCACAACACCGATCGTGACATCTATGCTACTAAAATGACATTGTTTCTTACTCATAATATTGCAAGTTTATTCTCCTAAAATTGTGACATTTTTTCTCTTACTACTTTGACTGTCTACTCATAAAATTACAGCAATTTTTCTGTTTCTGCTATTTTCTTTGAATTTTCCATTTTTTAAACTCTTCTCGTAATTATGACTTTAATCCTGTAACATTATGACTTTATTCCCCTAATAATAAAACCTTTTCCGCAACCTCATTTTCCAAAAAGGACAGTTTTTTTTGTTGGCTAGATTACAACTTTTTTTCTCCTAATATTTTGACTTTATTTTAATAAAATTACTGCCAATTTTCCCATTTTAGCCACTACCTTAAAGCTTTTTGTTAAATTATATTTTTACAATAAATCACTCGAACCGCACTTTGACACCTGTTGTAAAGCAAGATATCTTACTTATATTTTAGGAAAAAACTAAATTAAATGAATAAATGTCTGAGAGCCATATGTGGTCATCAAAAGAGCCACGTCTGGCTCCGGAGCGGTAGGTTTCCTACCCCTGCATTAACAGTAACAGTGACAATTTCACATCTCTTTTACCTTTATTGGAGACTTGTTGTCGCTGGCTTGAACTTGTTGTAAACTTCAGCACCAGGAACATCATTAGACACACGGGCGCACCATCTGTTGTGTGTCTTCCTTAAACCGTTCACTGTGCAACCCTTGTTAGATGTTCCTCCAATCTTATTGTGACAGATGCTACTTTGGTACTTTGCTATGAAAACCGAGGCATATTTTTAGCAACCATTGTCGTCGGAAACCGGAGCATACGAAGATCAAAGTTTTCCCGTATCTCTGTTTTCAATCGCGCTTCCCAGGTGCTTATTGATTCTGATTCTGATTAGACTTAATTACGTATCAATTATACGAGGAAAATTAGGAATAGGTTTAGGTGGGCTGTGCTCACGAGCTGGGATTTCCCAAACATTTGGCTTAACTCATTTGAGTTTACTTCATGGAAAGTAGCACATCCGATATAAGACCTCCTCCCCGCATCACCGTTGCAGTCCTCTTCTTTCTCCGACTTGCTTCGGCACCCTCCGTTTCCATCTCCTGCCTTGCTGTGCTGAAGCAGCCAAGCACAATGCTACCTATTAGGGATGGCTGAGGGAGTGTGTGCATGTATGTGTTCACATGTCTGGAAAGTAATTATCCTGGCAGCAACTGGGATTTGACTTCTGAAAACGCTTGCGCCATGCATGTTTCACACGTGTCAATGAAACTGTTGCCACTCGAGGCTCATTACCTTCCCAGACTGGTCGTGTTTATTTTTTTGAATGTTTGCTTTTACCTTAATTTCCGGACTATAAGTCACGCTTTTTTTCGTAGTTTGTCTGGTCTTGCAATTTTGGTCTGGTCTTGGACTTTTAATATCAAGATACATAAACATAATTTAATATGTTTTAAAATGTTAATTTATACTGACTGACGTGAACCTGGGAGCAAACATAACCATCGACAGCCACAAGAGGATGTTCGAGGTTTTTGACAACAATATGCTGCTGGATGGATACAGTGATGTGGAATGAGATTGAGAGCTTGGTGACCTTTGTTACGGGCAACTTGCATGTTGGACTCACTGCCTTGTTATGTTAATTCAGTCTATCCCGCTTCCAAGGTATGCTATTGTGTACATTAGTAACTGCTATTGTATTACGTTAACATACTGGGCACCATTTCAGCCGGTTGTTCTGTTTGCTAGTGTGTAGTTGAATAACTTGCATTTCCAGATTAAATGTTCCTGGTCTTTCATTTGGTGAAAAAAAAAAAGAGGTTTCAATTTCAAAAAGTTTACTGAACAATAAGTCTTTGTATGAATGCAAGGTTCATAGGCTGATTGGAAGGCTTTTGTTCTCTTGGAATGTTCTAGTGGTCGCTTAAAGAGACAGTATAGAACATGCTGTACCGCATACTTTAAAGTGCTGTCACTTTTAATCGAACTGATGAAGTGAAGTGCTCTTCTCTCCACCCATGCCCCTTTTGTGCTCTGCTGTCCTATGTACTTTCTTCCTGCTCCTTAATGTGTTTTCTTCCCCCACACTGGTTTGAAGAAAGACCTTTTAAATCGTGTCGTCCAGTTGTAAAGCTGCATGCAATGCATGAATGGCGCGTCATCAAGGCTGAGAAAAATATCGATAGTGTGATGTAGAGCATCGCTATAGCAATGTGTCTTCAAACCAGGAGTTTCTGGGATTGAATCTCGCACCTGACCTCGCTGTGTGGAATTTCTGTTCATAAATATTGAGTGCATATCTATCTCAATGATCCATACATTGTGCCGTCGCTGCCACGGTAAAAGGCTCTTATCGAGTTGGCCTTTAAAAAACGTGTGACCTTTACCTGTAGCATTTATGTAACGTTGCAAATTTCACTGCATCACACGCCCTCCCTCTCTCATTGTGGTTCCCATCTCATAAGTGACATTGAAAGATGCCTCAACAGTCTTTGGTCGTTGCTCAAGTTGATATTTGCTTCCATTCATATATAAACTAAATCAGTGCTGGTAATTTCAATTGTAAAAAAAAAAAAAAAATTTTTTTTTAATGCAGTCGTCCCTCACCACCCTCAGATTTTACAGCTTCAATATTTACAAGATCATGCTGATTTGTGCTTGTTGTTAATCAAACCATATGCATATGTAAGAAAATGTTATGTATTTTATATAATATAGATAATCATATACATATAAACTAGCTATTGTTGCGCCGTAACCGAGGGCAAGCTAAACCTCAACCCAGAACTCCGACGTCACTACTTGTCCGCCACTTACTCTCCTCCCCCAGGAAACATATTTACAGCAACACGCGAGCACTAGTCTTATTTATGTCTAAGTTATTTGTACTTTGTCTACTATATTGTGTATTATAAGTGTGAAGGTGACTACAGGGGTGTTTGTTTGTGTGGCTTGAGGGCTCTAACAATGCTACAAAAACATTTCGAAGGTCGTTAACAGGTTTTCAGTGCTCAAACTACAAACGTTTTAAGGAATCCTACTTGACGGTCGGGTCTGAAACCAATTAACTGTGCAATAAACAAGGGATTCTGTAAACTACATCACGCTGTATGTCTGGGGAAACTAAAATGTGTCCTTACTGAATTATTTACCTCATAGGAACTTTTCAAATATTCATATTTTTGGATTCATCTGCATATGTTTATTTCCTAATGGACAAGACTGCCATAATTTGTTATAATTACTTATATCTTCCTATCTAATTATAGCTTTAATTGTGTTGGCCTCAGGAAAACCACATAATTGTCCTAACGGCTGTCTTTCACATTGACAGAAACTGCAGCATCATCCTCAGTCTCGAGGTTATCGTGCAGCAATGCAGAAGTGAGGCAGACTCTGTTCAGGGAAGCAGAGGAAAGCTGGAGCCAATCCCAAATGACAATCAGGGGGCATATATCAACAAACAACCATTCACACTCACATTCACACCTATGGACAATTTAGAGTGTCAAATTAAGCATAATTTATACGATGAGGATGTGGGATGAAACTAAGAGTACCTGCAGAAAACGCCGTGCAAAGATGGGGAAAACATGCAAACGTCATTTTTTTTTTAACACCTCTTTGCCTACACCTGAGTGTAATGATGTGTACGTTTTCCTTTGTGAGATGCACGAGTGGGCTGTGTCCTTTTAGCGATTGGGTCTGCGTGCACTTCCTGTCTCCTTGACTTATTGTCACCGTGGCCCTATGGGGAACCACCACCCACGCACACACACACACATATTTGTGAGATGCAGTGTGTGTTTGCGTCTGTGTGTGTGTGTGTGTGTGTGCAAGTTCATGCATGCTGAAGTGACTAAAATTGGATTTGAAGTTTGTGCTGTGCGTGTAAGCGGGACACACATTATGCCTCAGAAAATGTGTGGATACTATAAGTTAATTCAATCAAACTGAAGCGATTTATTCTTCTTCTCACGATCACCATTTGACAATCGCATGTATAACTGTTTATATTTGTAGCAAATACAATACCTTGCCTGGAATAAAAAGATTTGGAGCCGCTGCTGTGGGAAGCATCCCCTTCTGCTTGTGTTTAACCAATGTGACCTCTGTGCCACTCCGAAATATGAGTCAAATATCGGCACTACTTTCATATTTGGTTTTAGTTTTCTATCTGTTTGCATACACGCGCCGGTTCTGGTCGTACCAGTTGGTGTTACTTAACATAAGGTTTCGTCGGTGCAAACACGGAGGGACATTTTGGATGTTAACAGGCTGCTGCTGTGGTTTTTTCACCCTCTCTCTCTCCACTTCCCATCATGTTCATCCCATGATGAAGGCTCAGTTTGTCTCCAGTGCATTTTCCGCTCATTAGCCTTTCCTTCCAGTGGTGCTTGTTTAGTTAACGTCACAGTGATTTACACTAAATGTTACAATTGACTAAATCCACAATTTGATGGATTTGAACACACAGCGCATTCTCTGTCAGTGTATTCGCATTACCAGTTACATTTGACCTCTAATCAGATGACTTTATATGTCTCAGTATTAGAATCAGCAGTGCACAGGAAATGTAATTGTGTGTCGGATGTTCTTGTGGAGACATACAGTGTACTGTAGATTTCATGGAGATTTTACCGCTCATCACTTGTGTACTTGTTTCGTAAATTCTAGGATGTCTTCCATAAAATTCGATCAGTCCATTCCCAACAGTATATTATGTTCATTTCGTATCTTGGCTGCACCGTGTCCAGTAGCGTATGTGTAGGTTAGATTTTTTTTTTGGTCAAATCAGATTTAAGCTTGTATGCATTTCCATGTGAATGTAATTAGCCCAGGGCCTTTATAATAAGGAGTGTTGTCCCGTGTCACATGCACGCTATTAGAAATGGGGATGTTTCTTTAACCGGTCCCACTTCAGAGTGTGTGATATCAGCACTTCTCTGTCCTCTGATTGAATAATGTCTGACAGCCTAAGGCAGACAATCAAAGTTGCCAGTTTGCTTGAACGCGTCACATGAACAGCGCAGTGCCTAATTGATGCTGTTGTGAAGAAAGTAGGTATGTTCCGATCCGATCCTCTGTATTTTGAGGATTGGATAAGATTGGCTTCCGCCACGAGATCGGGCCGGTCCATTTGCCGTAACCGCGGGCCACACTCCAACATGGTAGGCGGGGTAAATGCGCTTCTGGTTGCCACTCGACTCCCGCCACCTGGATGAAGAAGAAAACACGATACCACCGTGCCATCATGTCAGCCGCGTACCATGAAGTCAGTTTTACGGTGGATGCTGGATATTTGGCTCCATAGTTACAGCGGTAGGTTCCCCTCGCTGGGAGCTTGCACAGGAAGTGCCACTCTTAATGCTGGTTGTTACTAATGACAAATTACTATTGCGTTGAACAGAGTTTATTTTTTTTTTAAAGTAATATATTGTAAATTGGCGACTCTAAATTGTCCATAGGTATGAATGTGAGTGTGAATGGTTGTATGTCTGCCCTGCCCTTGACTGGCGACCAGTCCAGGGTGTACCCTTCCTCCCACCCAAACTCAGCTGGGATAGGCTCCAGCATACCCTAATGAGGATAAGCGGCCTAGAAAATGGATGGATCGATGGATACTGTAAATCACACCAAAAATGGATCTATTACCATGTCAAATGATTAGTCCTACCGCAAAAGTAAAGTATTGTAATGGCCACTGAATAAGTCAACAACAGGTTGACTGTAATTTAGTCGGCCATTTATTTGCATGTGAGTACAGAGCATTCAGTCCTTCGATCAGATGCTCCTCAGCACATGCAAAGTGCAACAACACTTTCTTGTTTTCTTATTAAACGCACTTGACACCAAACGCTTGCTCTAACCGGCATGCTGAACGCCACTGCCTTGTATAGTCCACACACTACACAGCAGCTTGGATCCCAATATCCCTGTCACTACAATATTTTGCACACCCATTTTTTCCAATTTTAGCTTCTATTGTATGAACTTTTATTTTCATTCGGGACCTGACTCACGGAGGTATGTTAAAAAAGCCAAACCGTATTGTTGGTCGTGCTGTGTAATCAGATTCAGCAATATTTTGGTTGAATTATTTTTAATGCTTTGAAGGGCTATTTTAACAACCGTAGACCATACCAGAAATGTATGTTTGAAACAAAAGTTTCTTATTTAAATTGATCGGCCCCGGATCAGATCAGATCAAATCGGCAAGAGTTTAAGAAGCCAATCAGAACACCAAAAAATGTGGATCGGGACATCCCTGGAAGAAAGGAGACGGAAAATATGTTGTTCATCATTAGGTGTGCCTTATAGAAACTAATAAATGTACTTATATACTGTATATAAGTCATCTCAGGAAAGGGTTTGCTACTTCCAGACCAGTGTTTATGAGTGAATGGTGAGTATGATGTATTTTATTAAAGTTTTTTATTTCTATTTTTTGCCATGTTATTAGATAAATATCGATTGAGAACCGCTTCGGATGATGCTGTAGGTTTGGAGTTGTTTAGAGACGATATATTTGATGATAAATGGCTAACTGGGTTTGTTGCTTTAGTAATAATGGTATCCATCCCAGGATTAAGCAGCATAGAAAATGGATGAACGGGTACTCAATGTTAATTCTGTGATGCTACACATTGCTGTTTTACCTTTTTGTAACTGAGACACGACCGTGTTGGTATTGCGAGATGGATTGGGTCGAGTAAGTCCCCACTGAAGGCCCATGTACGCCACTGGTTTCTAGGCAACTGAAATACAACATCTGGAAGGTTTCATAAAAATTCCCCAGAAATAGCATCTTGTTAACATACCATTCACAGGTCTGATTCCATGAACGCTCCATTGGTTTCTTTCTTTTTGTGTGTAGTTTTTGTAACACTGTAATAGAGCATTCAATGTTTTGTGTGTCGAGATACTGTAATTACAAATATTTGAACCAACAAAAGACACCGAAGACGCCAAACAAGTAAGATGAAGTTTGTACAATGTTCATAACTCGAAGCAATAGTTACAAAATTCTGCAGCCCCAAACTAGATTGTCCATCATTTAAATTAAGCACAAACCCGTGATCTCTATCAAATAATACACTTACAATTACCCTCATGTCACTCCTACTCACCCTCGTGTGCAAAGCCAAATACTGGCTGTATTATGTATACTGCTCTAAAGCACCAAGAAAAACCTTCCAAATCCCCAAATCTGTATTTCATCAACAAAGGAGTAGATTAGACAGGAAACGAGCAAGGAAGGTCGCTTGGTGTGTGCGTTGGCACATATCAGCATTATTGGTATTCTGGTTTAACTTTTCTAGTGTCCTTGTCACTGAGCCCAGGAATCAAACTGAGCTCTGGTGAGTAAATATGTGCCCCACGCAAAATTGCTTGACTGAATATTTCTTATAAGTAATTCCTCACCTCTTGAACTTTGAATTTTGCGGCTTCACTCTATATAAAAATATATTAATGAGTCGCCCGGTTTTGTGGTTGAATACGGCCTACTATTCATAAAACAAAATGTGCATATTTAAGCAAATTGCACATATTTTTTGCCTAAATTAAACATATTCAAGGATAAACATTGCAAAATTAATTAAAGTACGGTGTCATATAAAGCATTTAGAGGACGCATTCAAAGACGTTGTGAAGATAAGTAGTATTCTACACTAGCAAGTGTAGTAATGTTATTACAATGTTCGGTCACCAGACTTGATTGCTGAAACAACAGACTTTTATTGCAGGTTTGAATTATCAACCGCCACAATAATCTCTAATATGGGCAACTGTTGCGGCCGTAACACACGCCAAGCTAAAAACTCAACTCTGAACCCGCAATGCCACTTCCTCTCCACCCGCCACGAGTTTTATTTTTGTCTTTAACATCGTATTTTTTGTTATTATGTCTACTAGTTTTTGTTATGCGTGTAAAGGTGACTGTAGGGGTGTTAGTTCATGTCTAGAGGGCTCTAATAAGGTTTACACCAGTATTTAGAAGGTCATTAACAGGTTTTTGTATGCTGTAATTGAAAATATTGGACTTATAGGTTCTGTCTCCAATGAACCCAACATGCATATTTTTGAAATACGGGAGGAGTACCTGAAGAAAACTTATGCGTGCACGGAGAGAACGAGTCAGAATTCCGACAGACTGAAATTGCATTATTGGCTATACCCATAAATGCAGTAAATCACAAATGAAAAGATTCACAATTTACCAAAATCTGTTCTGCAGGAAAATTGTAGTGAGGATATATGACAATACCCTCTCTGGGTGAAGCTATTTTGAATAATGAAAAAAGCGACAGAGGCTGCATACTTTTGTATAAACATAACGTTTTCTACATATTCTATTAAATGCAGCTCTGATGATAACCAATTTAAAGGGTTTTTTGGCTTACTTTCAACTGGAATATTTTGGGCTCGAACCTTGGGAGGTTCAAATGGGATATTTCAGTTTGGAACACAGCAATTTAATTGTGTCCCAAGGGAAAATTATGGTTGCACTAAAAGAGTAACTGTAAAACAGCGGTACCCCGTTACTTTGTTACGGAAGATTCAGATGAAAACCGAAGCAAGCTTTGTCCCGTACAAAATACTGTAATGTAAATCCAGTTCATCTGTTCCAGACACCAGCAAATATTAACAAAAAATACATTTTGTACAGAATTGTTATAATTTTACTTGCAGAAAATAATATAAAAACATTATACATGCTTTTGACCTTTTTTATCAAATTGCTGGCACTCACACCCTCAGCCTCCCTGGGAAAGTCTACTCCAGGGTGCTGGAGAGAAGGGTACGACCGTTAGTCGAACCTCGGCTACAGGAGCTGCAATGTGGTTTTCGTCCCGGTCGCGGAACCCTGGACCAGCTCTACACCCTTGCAAGGGTACTGGAGGGTATGTGAGAGTTTGCCCAACCGGTCTACATGTGCTTTGTAGACCTGGAAAAGGCATTCGACCGTGTCCCTCGCGGTGTCCTGTGGGGGGTGCTCCGGGAGTACGGGATTGGTGGCCCGCTACTACGTGCCATTCGGTCCTTGTACAATCGAAGCAGGATCCTGGTTGGCATTGCCAGCAGTAAGTCGAGCTTGTTTCCGGTGAACGTTGGCCTCCGCCAAGGCTGCCCTTTGTCACCGATTCTGTTCATAATCTTCATGGACAGAATTTCTAGGCGCAGTCAAGGTGTTGAGGGAGTCCAGCTTGGTGACCTTAGGATCTCATCTCTGTTATTTGCAGACGATGTGGTCCTTATGGCCTCATCAGGCTGTGACCTTCAGCGTTTATTGGAGCGGTTTGCAGCTGAGTGTGAAGCTTCTGGGATGAGACTCAGCACCTCCAAATCCGAGGCCATGGTTCTCAGTCGGAAACGGGTGGACTGTACCCTCCGGGTTGGGAGTAACGTCTTGCCTCAGGTGGAGGAGTTCAAGTATCTTGGGGTCTTGTTCACGAGTGAGGGAAGGTTGGAGCGTGAGATCGACAGACGGATCGGTGCAGCATCTGCAGTAATGCGGTCGCTGTACCAGACCGTCGTGGTGAAGAGAGAGCTGAGCCGGAAGGCAAAGCTCTCTGTTTACCGATCGATCTACGTTCCAACCCTCACCTATGGTCATGAGTTATGGGTCATGACCGAAAGAAAGAGATCGCGGATACAAGCGGAGGAAATGAGGTTCCTCTGTAGGGTGGCTGGACTCACCCTAAGAGATAGGGTGAGGAGCTCGGCCATCCGGGAGGAGCTCAGAGTAGAGCCGCTGCTCCTTCACATCCCTCCCAGGTGCCTCTCTGGTGAGGGGTTTCGGGCATGCCCAGCCGGGAGAAGGCCCCGGGGAAGAACTAGGACACACTGGAGGGACTATGTCTCACAGCTGGCCTGGGAACCCCTTGGTGTCCTCCCGGTGGAGCTGGAAGAGGTCGCCAGAGACCGGTAAGTCTGGACTTCCCTACTGAAACTGCTGCCGCCGCGACCCGGACCCGGATTAGCGGAAGAAAATGGAATGGAATGGAATGCTGGCACTCACAACTGTGACCCCATGGTGGGTTATTTAGCAGTTGCACTAAATAACAGCAGTTATTTAGCAGTTAGCAACGCGTGGGGTGCTCTATGGACGTGTGATTTTGTGGAATGACACAGCACAGGGCAAACAGACTAGTTTGTTATGCTGTACAAAAACGGAGACAGTGTATGATAACTTTGCAATTTTTGTAGTAAACCAAATAATCCAAAAACTTTGGTTTGACTGTAGTTGTATGTTCTTCCCGTCATATTACTGCATTACAGTATATAACTGCCTCTTTATTTGATTGTTTGTGATTTTAGCATACATTTGGTCGAGTTGACACTCACTATACTGTATTGTGTAAAAAAGCACAGAATGGAATTTTAAAGATATGGAGGTTTTGCATGTTTGGTGAGTCGCTTTGTCAGTCAGTCAGTCGCTTTCAAACCGAACAGTACTACAACAAACAATTTTGGAGCATCCCCGTGTGTTCACTCTGCCGCATGGCTGAGGTAATCCAATCTTATGTCCTTTTTTTCTTTCTAATCATAACTCATGGCGGTCCCGCCCCTCCTCTGTCTGGCCTTGTTGTCAGCATCATAACCTTTTCTTCTAGCTGCTGTTTTTTCTCTCGGCCTGATCTCAGCTTCTCATTTTCTGCATGACAAATGGAGAGTGCTTCACCGAATCGTTGCTTCTTCTCAGATGCAGCCATTTTTCACACGCTTCATGCATATTTGTAAAGATGACTGCGAGTGCACAAACCCACATTATGCTCCAAGAAAGCTCCAGTACAACGAATGATGACCACTGGCAACTGTGCGCTCTGGCAGTTCTAGTTCTAGTTGTTAGCCTTTCCATATTGCCACATTCATTGTTAATTTTATTTCAATGATATAAAATTGTTAATTTAATGTACAAGACATTGAAGTTACATGTTTGCATTGCACATCCATCCCATAATAAGCCATACACAAAGTGATGACATACTGTAGCGCGCATATTTTTATCTTTGGCTCATTCGTCTTCTTTTTTTTCCTAAATTGTGCGCCTGACGGCTTGAAATTTTTCTTTTCCATGATGTTTTGTTGACACTCAATGGACACCCCCTATTGTTGACACCTATTTAACATTTTCATAATGAAATAACAGGTTTGAGGCTCTTGGCCTGCAGTATATTCAATATTATACAGAAATCTCTAATTTATTGTGGTTAATTGGTACCAGACATGAAAATGAAATACAATAAATTAAGTCATCATGAAAATTAGGATTCCTTCGCTGTAAATGGAATGTGTTCATAGATATGGCAAACCAGTACCGAGCACTAATAAATATGAATCTCTTTTTCTCCCTTAATGCCAACCTGGCCAATTTCTATTGAGTTTCTATTTGGACTTCTCAACCATTCTTTCATCCTCTGTACAAATGGAGGAAAAGCATTTCAACAAACTGCCATAGGTTCGAACATCTTTCATTTCCTGTACTCCATTTATTTCTGGCGAAAGTCACATGTATTGGAATGTAATTGAGCTCATTTGAACCATCAAAGTTGGGTGACGTGGTTTTACTGTGGTTTCTCCTTTGGAATGATGGTTCAGTTCTGCAACAGGTGGGAAAGACAAATCACGATGGCAATCAACAACCACACTACATAGATTTTTTTCTGCTTGGAAGAAAGGCATAAATCAAGAATGTACGTAAGACTAGGAGATTGAGAGATGTGGCTTCCACTCCCAAATTGATGACCTGCTCATACTTGTGTGTAGCTAAGAGGATATTTCATGTAATCGCACTTGACCCTTTCGTTGACTCGATGTCGCTCAAGCTGCCTAATAACAATTATCTTAATGGAAATCAATAGAGGGTTATGGAACCCACCGTGGTCAGGAAGGGTTGGGTGATGGTAACTTCTAATTTCCAGTTACTATATCACAGCACCAAATAAAATCATGTTTCAAAAATGAATTCTCAAAGCTCCTTTAAGCTTTGACACAGTGTTCTCCTTTTTCTTATGCATTTGGCATATGTGCAGAGACAGCTTGGCAGGAAAGCTGGGATGGAGGCAGGGAGTCAGATATGCACTTACACTTTGTGTGTGAGTCATCTCAGCTGCTACAACACCAGGGAACCTAGAGTTAGGATTCCTCGTCAACAAGGAGCCGGAAAATTGATAAACAATTTATAGCCCAGGCAAAGTAATTACTGATTATCAACAAGGGGGGCATGATAAAATTCCACCAGAAGGAAGACATACAGACGTTTAGCGCTGATCCCTGTGCTACTTTGACACTCTTTGATTGACTTGTGCATGCGTGTTGGATTTTCCCCACTTTCTCTGTCAGGGAGCGTTTGTGTGGGGAAGGATTTCCTTGGCGCCCCGCTCAATCATAGCACAATGTCAAAGCAAAGCATTGCATACAAGTGCAGCTGTGTGTGCAATTGGTGCTCTACTACTAAGAGAGAGCTTCTTTAATCCCTTCTACTAACTGCGTGCATGTGGACAATATTGCTATATTGGTAAGAAATCCAATAACAAGCATCTCCAGTTTTAAGTGAGCAGAAAATGTGAAGAGAAATTTTGCCATACACTCCAATACAAGGCTTTCCAAATTAGCATGTAATTATTCCTCATATGGGCGACAGGCCAAACAAAAGAACCTGTCTTCGTCAGCGGGGACATGCGTGCTTGTGTGTTGGACACTGCAGAGTAAGCGAATGATCCTGCAAGCTGCTCATGTTCTGACAGCAAGCTAGAAGCATCTCCAAGGCGGATAATTGGCCTCAGTGACTAAGTGACATCTTTGAGGCCAGCTGTAGGGGATTGGAACTGGTGTTGGCATACAAATGCTGTACGTGTAGGGGAGCGTTCCTGACCTGGGTTATTACCGAAGAACCAACTTGACATGTGGGAATGAGGTCACAAGTTCTACAGTAAATACAATATGAAAGGGAAGATTTCATGTGCTTTTTAACATTGTAGCTCGCTGTGCTTGGACAAAAGAATGTTTCTTACCATACGCTAAATTGCCACTGTCCGTTGAGAAGCATGTAAAAATACCATATTGACTCACCACTGTGTTTGCTGTTATTCATGTTATTAGCGCTGTTATGTTTGTTCATTTGCTTTGTGCACTTACCATTAGCTTTTTGAGGGCTTCAATATACTGCACACATGCATACGTGCGTGTTCTTGGACTACCAGCCATTTCTCTGCGGCCAAGATTCTGCTTATGTAAGCATGCGGTTAAATAATCTTTGTATGAACCTTGCAACAGTGCAGATGGGTCTGTTATAGCCACTGCTCTTGGATTCCTATAGTGGATGAATGGATCGCTCACATCAGCCTTTTGTATAAACACAACAAAGTGGGATGTTGATTTCTAGCCTATTCTTCTACTCCAGTGGTTCCCAAACTTTTTACAGTTGTGTACCCCTTCAGACCTTTGACCTGAAGCCGTGTACCCCCCACTCCTGCACACCTGAATCACATGAAACTTGTATCTTAATGAACTTGAAATACTGGACATAATTAATTGTTTAGTTAATTTAATGGTCATTCCGGGTCAAAATGTTGTATTTTGCAAGGTCGCATTTTGTTTCAGCGTAAAGTTTCACTTGAGCACTGATAGTGTAGTAGATAAGTAATCATCCTTCATATTTTCTATTCCACTTTGGAATTCTTGGCCTCCTTCCGTTTGAATGACTTGAATTAAGCTTCACTTTTTTGTCCACTCACTATGGCCATGGTTTAAGTCTGCATATTTTGTAATACCAAGCTGAAGTTTAACAATCATGACAAAGCAGTATCTCAAGTACAAAAATACACACAGCTCATTTTCGGGAGAATCCCCACCCACAGTGACAGGTTTTCACCCCTGGGCCATGCGGGGATTGAAACCCCAATATATAAAAAATCTTCAAGATGAAACATCTTTCATTCTTAATACACAACATAATCATCAAACGTGTGTATTTGTTCATATAATGCACACAGAGCCTCCTTTTGTCATTCTCCGTGCGCCGTGAGCCATTCAGGTGCACCCGTAACTGTGGGGGTTAGGTGCTAATTGTTTTTCATTTTTACTCATATACAACCCTATGACAAAGTAACCCGCTTTAAAAACATAAGTGCTGCTCAACTAGGCTCAGTTCTTTTTGATTATTTGCTTTCTATGAGGGATTGAATGGAAAAAAACACACTGGCGTAATTTCCCTGTCTTTTAATTAGGGACGCTCCAATCGGGGTTTTATGCCGATTCAGATACAGATCATCCATGAGTGAAATCAACCGATACCGATCATGCGGATGGACTGTAAATTTTTCAATGTATTTATGATGAGTGCTATCGGTCAGGGCCGCGTGGTGGTATAAAAAAGTTATTGTCCATAGAAGGGCAAAGGTTAGAACAATTCCAAGGTCCCCCGGCTGCCTGGCCCGCTGCTATTGGCTATATGATCTGAAATGTACCTTTTCAAGAGAACCTTTATCACTCTTTAACTTCTTTGAGGAGGCTTTCTATGTGAGAGTGCGTCGCTTGGTGGAGCTCTAGCACGACTTCCAGGTAGCATATACTGTAGGTGGGCTCCAAGTCAGAGAGCAGTCGGCAAACCCGGTGTCTCCCAGACTCGTCATGAGGTCAGTTCTTTTTTGGGGGGTATTTACTTCTGACTGTCTGGCACTTTGACTGTTGGCCGCTGTTTGAGTGATGCTGCACCGTGAACCTCGAAAACTCATCATACTCTGTCAAGTGTTTGTTCTTCAAATGCCGCATTTGATTAAAGCTTATTAACGTGCTACGTTCAAGATATACTTAATCTTCTTGGGATGCTTTTGGAGCATTTATGTTGTTAGGAGAGAATGTTTACAAAATGCATGCATTTAGGCAAAAAGCCTAAAAGGCATAAGCAAAAAGTGTCATAATTGTACATTATAATGACCAAAGCGATGCACTCCTTGGCATGCAAATCTGACTCTTGGCTTTCTTACTGACAGCCACGCAAGCTGACAAAGTGATTTATTGGCATCATGACAATGCATTCATATTAGTGGGCTTTTCTGCGTGTCTTCTGAATGTGAGTCTTTTATGTCCTGCTTGTCAGTTTGGAATGCAAAAATGTTTTTTGGGGTTGGAAAATGCGCAGGTCACCGTTTGTTTAGCGGGGGGGGGGTGTTGCTCTGACGCAGCCATTTGCTAATGACCTTGCTTAACAAATTGGGTCTCAGCCAGATGGGTGAGATCCACATTGAATACAAAATGGTAGTTGGCCTGACTTGCTGATTAAAATTTGATTCAAATTAAAATTCAAAATTAAACTGGCATTTTGACAATAGGGTTAAAATATCAGTGTGTGAAAGCAGTCGACCTTCTCTAGTCGCACACACACTCACACACACACACACGCACACACACCAACCAATTCCCCTCAGTCACTCTACCACACCTCAGTCTATTTGTGTGTAAAGTACCGTAAGGGTCCAGATGTCTAGCAGTGATGGGGTGTAGATGAGGAGGCTGATTTTTCCATCTTTGTCCACAATGATCCTGCTGACCTTTTCGCTCTGGCAGGGACGGCCATTCCCTCATCAATGGGTCTCTATATGTGTGTGTGTGTGTGTGTGTGCGTTAGCTTAATTATATGTGCACATGTGAGGGATGGGTTTTGTGTGGATGTCTGTGAAAGCAGTGAAATGCCAGGGGTGGAACTGGTTCTTGTTTCATTCCGTCCACGGAGACAGCTGCCAGTCGGTTTCCATGGTAACAAATAGAGCTTGAACCGTGACGTAGAATGTGTGTGTGTGTCTGTCTTTGTTCAGTTTGACACAGATGGGTGACATGCTGAGAAGTGACATTGTCTGTTTTAGAACCCTTCAATGGGTGCAAACAAAGATTCATTCATTCATTTTCTATGCTGCTTATCCTCATTAGGGTCGCGGGGATGCTGGAGCCTATCCCAGCTGGCATTGGGCGTGAGGCGGGGCACACCCTGGACTGGCCGCCAGCCAATCGCAGGGCACATACAGACAAACAAAGACATACAAACATTCATACCTATGCACAATTTAGAGTCACCAATACCCTAACATGCATGTTTTTGGAATGTGGGAGGAAAGCGGAGTACCCAGAGAAAAAAACACACACGCACGGGGAGAACATGCAAACTCCACACAGAGATGCCCAATGGAGATTCGAACCCTGAACCTCTTGACTGTGAGGCCAATGTGCAACCCACTCGACCACGGCGCGGCCTACAGACAAACAACGCAAGGCTGAGGAATTAGAAGGGGCAGGGGGGTCAGTTGCAAAGGTCACCTGCTAACCCGTAGCTGTGTTATGACTGTGTATATGTTTCTTGTTTTTAAATGTACTCTTTTAAGCTGGGTTTGAGCTATACCTTTAATTCAGTCCAGACAATTTTAGGGGTGTGCATGCACTTTCATAAATGCATAATTAGACACCAGTGTTTCCCATATATTCATTTATTTTTAAATAAATTTGGACTGCCACATAAAATCTGTTTACCCTCGCACAGAAAGACTTATAAATGGGACTGTATGCAAATGTAGCGTGTCGTTCCAGGTCTTGTTATTAACTTGTGGTATATGTAACTCTTAATGCAACCCATAAGCGACCTGTAACAAATCTACAGACTTTTCTGGCCTTATTGGACTTTTTTTTTTTTTAGCACATATTGCTCTTCTCAATAAGCAGCGCGGTTGTATTTGTAAACATGTTTGTTTTTCTTTTTATGATTTTGCTGCATTTTGTCTCCCACAGTTTCAATAAAAATGAGATGCACATGTCATGGCCAACTTTGCAAATTAGATGCCAATCATCGTGCAGAAGCACGCGTCCGGGCCAGCCCGCCACCCCATAGATCTCCAGGGACCCTCAGCGTCCGATGGGCGGAACAAAGCCCAGGATTTTTCCAATGACCATCCAGTTTGGCACAGTGGAAGAACCCACTCTGCGTTTCCTCATCGAAGTCAGCAGACAATCAGCGTTAAAAAAAAAATAAAGCACACAGCCGTACATATTTCCCTACTTTTTTGACATTTAAGGAGAAGCCGAGCTTCCCTTGCAGTCTTAGAGCAACTGGCGCCGCACATCAGCCGCCTACAATAGCGCGCCAGTTCAGAAGTAGCACCGCATTGGCCGCCAGCGCTAGACTGGCTGCTATGGAGCATATTAGCAGGAGAAATGCGATTGACTTGCACTTTTCAACTGTTTTAAACATTTTAACTTTTTTTGTTTTTACTTTTCATTTCCATTTGCGGGCCAGTGTTGAATATTTGTCCCACTAAGTGTTCCGATCAAAAGATGAGGCGAACGGCGTCTTTAAGAAATTTGAACAAGCTTACTCCAACTCCTCGAGTGGTCCAACACAAACGGGCAGAATATTAAAAATATTTAAGAAATAACAGAAAATCACAGAGAAATTGATCATAATATAAAAGATTCCATTGCACAGAAGAAGTCCCGGGCGGGGCTATCCGGTTTAGACATCACTTGCGCCGCCTCCTCCAGACCTGGAAGAAGTTAAGAAAATTGTAAGAAATAATAAATATTTCAACATTTGAGCGCACGCAGGAAAAAAATATGCCTTTCAATTTTAGTTTTCACAGCGTGTCAACTCTAGTCAGGAATGGATCAATTCAAATCAATAGTTTTGTATGGCAAAACTGCTTTAACTTTTAAGATTTTAATGTATCAATTTAGCTAGGTTGGTTTTTTTTACATCAGATTCCATTGTGCAAAGAATGTACCATATATTTTTAGCACCTTGTTCCTCCATTCCCCCGTAGGGTATCTCAGCAGTGACCTACAAAAGTCATTCCCGGCCCGAGATGAGGAATGGGTTTGCAGGCGTTGTCCACCTCCCAATTCAGCGTCTGGTTTCTTCACGGAAACATCGAACACAGCAGCACCCCTGGCGTGTTCAATGTTGACCTAAGGCACCAAACGAGGCCGCCTGGGAATGTACGCATGCCACGCACCCTGCAGGCAGCCTTCATGGCATTCGGCTCCAGGGTTCCTGCCAACTCCCGCAATCTGCCAGCGTTTTTACCGTGCTTCTTGCGAGGAGTCCAGACGCAGTGCAAAAAAACAACAGACCCCTCCAGAACACGGAGACATCGCGCACGATGACACATGCGGTTCCCACGAACACGTTCATCCCAGCGACACCTTTCTGCTCATCACCATGCAGTGACTATTTAGACCGATGAGGACATGAGTGACTCTTAACAAGCTTAATTAGAACGATGATACTTGGCGATGACAAAGACAGCAATTATTCTGAGGTCACGGCGAGATTGTGATAGTGAAGATGATGACAACCTTCATCAAGCTTTGCCATTGTGATTTTTTGGTCACAGTTAAAAGGCGTCAAAGCCCATTCCTCTGACTCTGTGATGCGCACATCACGCCAGCTATGGATAGATGCTAATCACCAACGTAGTGCCCCTGAAGAATTTAAGTGAGACAGCATTTTTTTGTAATAAGAAACAAAGATCCCGTCTCATCTGCTCTCTGGGTACTTGGCGGTGACTGAGAAATCAATTCTATTTCACAAGGGAAAGACAAAAGAAACAGGCATTTAATTACATCCTTGTTTACGGATGTCATTTTTAGGACCTACATATGTCCCAGATGGCCCGTCTCCTTTTCATTTCACATGCCATCTTAAAGCACTCATCTAAGCACATCTTGCATTTGGAGCAACAGCAGATTAAGTAGTTTAATATTGACTTGGCTTGGACTTAATTGTGGGTTTAATGAAGAAACATTTCAGCTCCAAAGAGGGACACAAACACATGCAGCGGTCTGGTAAGCCGTAATGATGGCAAACAATAATATTTTATATTCAAGTGGTCCTCCTTTTACAATGTTCTGTGCTACGGTGTTTTGTGCTTGCAAGTGCGCCCCTATAAATTAATTAAAGAGCCATTTTGACGAGTAAACATGAGACTCCCGTGAAAGCCAGTTACAGCGAATTGTGCCGTGGAAGAATACACTTTGTGCTCAGTATTGGCTGCACTTGAATCTTCCGCGACTGTCGCAGCCATCGATATGGATAAAGGTCAACTGAAACGTCGACCTGGATAGGGAAAGGATGACGATGTTAAGATGACGTCATCGCGGCACGGTTTAACGAGCCCGAGGATGCAGAGGGCTGGACATCCGGCAGGTAAGTAAGAGGAATCTTTAATAAAGATGCTGCGAAGCAGCGGCAGGAACATAGGAGCGACACGTTACAAGGAAAAAGCAACAAGGAACCGACAAAGGACTGGCGCACACACCTGAACATAAATAGCATGGCACACAAACGAGAAACAGGTGCGTGTAAATAACAAAGGAGACAAACTAGCAGGCGAGGAAAACACGTGAAACTAGGAAAATAACAACACAGGAAAACCAACTAGAACGAAACCACACTTAGGACTCTTGTCGCTTTTGCAGACATCGGAAATCACAAACTCTACACATAACTGCCAGGTTGCTACCCTATCCTTGAGCATGTTAAAAGATCTAATTTTCTAAAAAACAGTAATAATTAAGCAGTGTACTCTCTTAAGTACACTTTTACGCTTAAAGCAACAGTCAAGTGCACACAAAGATGATTTTTAGAATGTGACACAAAAATATAAAGAAATCATTTAAATACCAAACAAATGGTGACTTGACGACTCGATCGCGGATTTGCAAAAATATATTAATAAATCATGCTATTTTGTGGTTGAATACGGCCTATAATTAAATGAATGCAACTTTAAGCTTAATTTACTTAAATCAAGCATTTTATGGTTAAATGAACAAAAATACTAATATAAAGCATTCAAAAAGACGCATAAAGACATTGATGGAATGTAGTGGTCACTAACTGTCACTAGTAATGTTTGTCGAGGCACACACGCATCAGACTTTTTTTGCAATAATAACGTGGGCGACACTTGCGGCCATAATCCAGCTAAAACTCAACGCTGACGCTCGTTGACGTTACAGGTCGTTTGCAAAGTTCAACTTCAACTCAAATAGTGAAAAAATGTGATATTCTATGCATCCTCGTTAGAGTCATAGGTAGGATGGAGTTTATCCTTTCTGGCATCGCCCATACTCGGGGCCTTGTACTGGTTACCAGTCAATCACAGGGAACATGTAGACAAACAACCATTTACACACACATTTACACCTTTGGACACTTTAGCGTCCCAAATTAACCTAACATGAATGTTTTTGAGCTGTAGGATATATCGGTATCGTTTATTCTTCCCTATAATGAATACCGATACAGCTACTGGTCTATTGGCCACCAATCAGTATCGGCTGACTTCCGTGGAAACTCCGAAGATCAGCAAATGCCTGTTAGTGCCGATCATTTGGTGCAGTGTAGTATCTTGACCTAACTAACATCTTTGGCGGCGTTGTCTTCCCACAAAACAACTTCCACACGTCATAGATGTTTGCAGCCACGTGGTTACCTTTCCCGCCTGTGTGTGTGACAGTCAGAAGGCTTAGCTAATAACCTGACAAAAATTTCCGATTCATCAAACGAGACGAGCGGCCGAGTGCTTCTTCACGTACGTGGAAGTTCCACCAATGTACTCTCACATCCAAAGTGTCCCAAGGCGCCTGGAGGTGTCACCGTGCAGTGTTATCTTGTGGAGCCTCTCAGTCGTCCAGGTGTCATCCATAGTAGTAGAGATCTGAATCGTTGACTGGACCGGGTAGTAGAGTTGCGGAGGTTTCGCTTCTAGTTGCAGAGTCTTTGTCAGCTAAAAGTAAGTCCAATATGTTCGTGTCTAAATTATGGTGATTTTGTGGTTTTTTTTTTTCATATATAGCCGGTAACAGGGGTGCAGCCAGGAATTCTGGGTCCCAAGACAATAACTTTGCCCACACCCCTTACTAATGAATTACTAATTTACTACCTTCCAGGGACATTGGAATCGCTTCCCCTTTGTAGGGCACCCTTGGCCTATAGCACTCATTATATATAAAGTGGAAATCAAAGGGTATCGGTTGATATAGGAATTGGAATTTGGTGTTGGACAATATCGCACAAAAGCCAATATTGGACATCCCTAGTAACTCGGATCTTCTCACGGCGAGGCAGTCCATTTTGCAGTCTTTGTAAAAAAATATATTTGTCAGATCTTACCTGCTTTCAAATTGAGTATGTATACTACAGTGTATGTACTGTATAATATCGTCCACTCGTTTGAGATGATTTCATGGACATCCTTGGATTCCCATGGACAGCAGTATAAAAACTACTTGCTACTACATAACTGTAATCTGATGAGCTGGACCTTAATTTCCCTTTGGCCTCATAAACAGTCTATTAGGGACACGCGCTGTAGTTAACCAAACACTGCTGCTCAGATGAAGATCCGTAATGTTAATGTCATGGAGCAAGTTGGAGTCTTTATGTACAGTATCTGTTCAAATGGAAGAGACAGTGCAGTCGTTCACACCACGTGGCCCGGGTTGTGAGTGTGGTTGCTGTGACTGTTGTCATGAGTTTTGATGGTTACTGATAAATAAAGGTGCCACGTGGCCACTTCCATCATCTTTCCTGGACATTACTTCCACCCACACGATTGCAGCAAAAGAGCGTTGTCCGGCAAATTAGACGAGTCTTTCCACTTTACAGCTGGAGACTAGATAAAGCAAAATAAAGTGTTTTTGGAATGCCTAATTTGCAGCATGGTGGTGGATTGCCATTGTTTTGGAGTACCTCCCTGCAGGGGTTTGTCCTCTCAGCTTGTGGTGGCACTGTGACGCTAAAGAGGACGGATAACCATCACACGAACTAAATATAGTGCTCTATATATATTAGTATAAGTGGTCATGGCTGCTACGTTATCACGGGGACTTTGTTCTTCCCGATGAATGGAACACATCACAGCCATTTGAATTGCTCTTTGTGAGTTGTACTGGGGCGCGGGAAGCAAAATGTGTCTGACAATTACAGTGTAGCCACTGAATCGTGGCTTTTTTGGAAGCAGCTAAAGCATATAAATTGGAAGTCGAATCCCGTGAAGCTTGAAATGCCTCTGTGGGTGTAGTGTCACTGAGTGTGGCTGTGCATGTCTGATATCATATCTGTTCAAACTTGAAGCCTTGCATCAATTAGCCATTCTAAGTAGAATCTAATGTAAGTAATAGTCTATAGTCCTGCACCTTGTGCTTGTTTGGATGGGTTCTACTGTCAGCCTGCCCTTACACTCATTCCCTAACATATGAGGTAAACATGCTACTCACACATCCACCGTGCCGCCCAATATTGCTTTAGTTGTCCGTCTTTTCCGTTATTTTCTACTTCTTATACCGTCGTGGTCCCAGGGAGCTGAAGACCCGACCGTTGTAAGTGAAATTACACTAAGTGGGATTCTTTATAAATTGATTTTTTTCATAGTTAGAGCATAGAAAACCTATTTGCAACCTTCTAAATACTGTTTGTAACATTAATGGAGCCTTCTAGACATAAACGAACACCCTTTCCACTTTTATGTAATAGACAGAGCAAATAAGCCATTTAAGACATAAATAAGATTTGTGCTCGTGTGTGTTGCCATAAATAAGTTTTCAAGGGCACCTCAAAGAGAGGCAGACAGGAAGTGACGTCTGGGTTTCAGAGTTGAGTTTCAGCTTTGCGTGGGAAATGGCCCCTAAAGTAGCCAGTGTTTCTATTGTGGATTTTTATTAGGAATTATTATCTGTTGTGAGATAGTTCAAACCTTCAATACAAGCCTATAAGTCTGGTGATCAAGTTGTGTGTTTTACAGCAACACTGCTGACACCTAGTGACCAGTGTGGAATACTACAATTCATCTACCTCTTTGAATGTGTCTTTTGAATGCCTTATATTTATATTTCAGGATAAGCCGCAAAGAAAATGGATGGATGGATAGTTCATTTAACCATTTGCATGCTTAAAAATGCTGAATTTAGGCCCAAAATGTGCAACTTGTACATTTATTATATAGGTAAATCTGAAAAAAAATGTGAACAAGCTTTCAGATGGAACACAGAAAGTTCTCATTTGCATTCAGGAATATTATCATGCAATTGTATCAGTCCATGGTCATTACGCAGCAGCTGCTGAGGCTACTGTGACTGATCATTTATTAGTGTCTGTGCTGCGAAGTCTGTGTTGGCAGGACCAAAGGTGGGTCGGCTCTGCGGCTGCTCTGCACTGAGTGACTCAGCTGAATGAAGGCCTATCGGTCTCCCTATTTTTTGTTTTGTTTTTATATTTCACCCCCTTTAATGTGCTGCTCACTTTTCTCTTTTTGTCTCTTTTGGAAAAAAATCTTTTTGTTTTTAATTAAGTTTATCTCAATTCATCTTCTTTCTGCTACTGACTTCCCATTTCCCCCCTTTTTTTCTCGTGTTCACTTCCATCTGTCTGTGTTGTCTCTGCCGGGCTTAAGTCTGATGCGGGCACTATTTTGTGACTGAGCTGTAGGGATGTTGTTGCGCGGTAAATAGTCTTGGAGTGAGGCAGCAAGGGATTGAATTGATCTGTTAAGGCCTACATCAATCCACTACACCACAGAAATAATTGGACTCATTTTCCGTCTGAGCACCCTTATCTTTTTGTTGCGAGGACAACACACGGGTGTGGAGGTGGAGGGAAACAAGCGGAAGGCAACTGTGCAGGCTGAACACAATCCAACAAAATATTAAGAGTTGTGCGACCTTGTTTTGTGCCAGGCGGCACAAAGGCAACATAAACTCAACACTGATCACAACTCCATGACAGCCAGCGAAGTGTTACTTGTGTCTTTTCTATTACACTTTCATTACACTTAGAAGTTCCACTAATGTACTCTCACATCCAAAGTGTCCTTAAAGAAGGTGTGTCATTCTCTGGTAGTGTCACCATGCAGTGACATGTTCTTTTCAAAAAGTCAGTGTAATATGTTTTTGTCTAAACAAAGTGAATTTATGGTTTCTTTTTTCATATATCAGATAACCAGTAACTGCCAGGAATTCTGTGTCCCATGACAAAAACCATGTTGACCACCACTGGCCTATAGCACTTATTATAAATAAAGTGGAAACATAATAACATATCGGGATCGGTATTGGTTAATCAGAATCGGAAATTGAGAGTTGGACAATATCGGCATATTGGATATGGGCAAAAAAGCCTATACAGGACATCCCTAAAAATTAACCGTTTTACAATATTTGTTGAGTGAAGTACCAACAAATAATGGCAAAATGCACAAACTCAAAATAATTCAGCAAAAGACTGAATAACTGAAATAAAAGTCTTTGTTTCTTCTATTTCTTAGTCGTTTCGTTGTCCTGTGTCAACAGTCCAGCGTTTATCCTGGGTCCCCTGTAGCAGAAAGAATGGCTAAGTCCTACCAGTTTCATAGAACTAGGAACCGGTCAGGAGAAAGCGTCTTGCTCCTGAACTGGTCCTGGCGCATGCCTAGTTCACAGGGTCCGTCAGTGACTCACCGATTTTATCTCCAGGACATGTTCTCTCATGTCGATTTAGCTTGATATTTCTCCAACCCGATCTAAATGGCCAACTCTCGTTCGCCAGAATGAACCGTCTCTGAAAATATAAAATATCCAAGATTATATTTAATATTTATTATATATTATAATAAGTCTCCTCCCTGAGTCACCACCTTATCGTGGTGGAGGAGTTTGCGTGTCCCGATGATCCTAGGAGCTAAGTTGTCGGGGGCTGTCATGCCCCTGGTAGGGTCACCCATGACAAACAGGTTCTAGGGGAGGGACTAGACAAAGAGTGGCTCAAAAGACCCTTATGATGAATGATACAATTGGACTTCGTTTTCCCTCGCCCGGACGCGGGTCACCGGGGCACCCCTCTGGAGCCAGGCCCGGAGGCGGGGCACGATGGCGAGCGTCTGGTGGCCGGGCCTGCACCTATGGGGCCCGGTCGGGCACAGCCCGAAAAGGTAACGTGGGTCCCCCCTCCCTTGAGCTCACCCCTCGTGGGAGGGGCCAAAGGGGTCAGGTGCAAAGAGAGCTGGGAGGCGGCCGGAGGCAGAGGCCTTGGCGGTCCGATCGTCGGCTACAGAAGCTAGTTGTCGGTACGTGAAATGTCACCTCTCTGGCGGGGAAGGAGCCTCAGCTGGTGCGTGAGGTGGAGAAATTCCGGCTAGATATAGTCGGACTCACCTCAACGCACGGCAAGGGCTCTGGAACCAGTCCTCTCGAGAGGGGCTGGACTTCTTTCCACTCTGGTGTTGCCAGCAATGAGAGGCGACGAGCAGGGGTGGCAATTCTTGTTGCCCCCCGGCTCCAGCTTGATGATTTACTTTGTGGTTGTGTCGTCGGACTTGCAACCACATGTTTTGGACACTCGGGTGAGGAGAGGGGCGGAGCTGTCAACTGATCACCACCTGATGGTGAGTTGGTTCCGATGGTGGGGAGGACCTGACAGACCCAAACGCATTGTCAGGGTCTGCTGGGAACGCCTTGCAGAGTCCCCTGTCAGAAGGCGTTTCAGCTCCCACCTGCGGGAGAGCTTTGAGCATGTACCGAGGGAGGCAGCGGACATTGAATCCGAGTGGGCGATGTTTCAGGCCTCTATTGTTGATGCGGCCTATCGGAGCTGTGGCCGTAAGGTGGTCGGTGCTTGTCGTGGCGGTAATCCCAGTACCCGTTGGTGGACACCAGTGGTGAGGGATGCCGTCAAGCTGAAGAAAGAGTCCTATCAGGCCGTCTTGGCCCATGGGACTTTGGAGGCAGCTGACAGGTACCGGAAGGCCAAGCGGTCTGCAGCTCTGGCGGTCGCTGAGGCAAAAACCCGGACATGGGAGGAATTCGGAGAGGCCATGGAAAATGGCGGCAATAAGTCGGACCCATTTCCAGTGAGGGTTGGACTCCGCCAGGGCTGCCCTTTGTCGCCGATTATGTATACTACTTTCATGGACAGAATTTGTAGGCGTAGCCAGGGCATTGAGGGGTTTCAGTTTGGTGGCCGCAGGATTCGATCTCTGCTTTTTGCAGATGATGTGGTCCTGTTGGCTTCATCGAGCAGTGACCTTCAACTCTCAGTGGATCGATTCGCAGCTGAGTGTGAAGCGGCTGGAATGAGAATCAGCACCTCCAAGTCCGAGTCCATGGTTCTCGCCCGGGAAAGGGTGGAGTGCCATCTCCGGGTCGGGGATGAGGTCCTGCCTCAAGTGGAGGAGTTTAAGTACCT
>QODF01000066.1:1999931-2042725 GCA_024372805.1 Oostethus manadensis
TTTAAGCTTTGACACAGTGTTCTCCTTTTTCTTATGCATTTGGCATATGTGCAGAGACAGCTTGGCAGGAAAGCTGGGATGGAGGCAGGGAGTCAGATATGCACTTACACTTTGTGTGTGAGTCATCTCAGCTGCTACAACACCAGGGAACCTAGAGTTAGGATTCCTCGTCAACAAGGAGCCGGAAAATTGATAAACAATTTATAGCCCAGGCAAAGTAATTACTGATTATCAACAAGGGGGGCATGTTAAAATTCCACCAGAAGGAAGACATACAGACGTTTAGCGCTGATCCCTGTGCTACTTTGACACTCTTTGATTGACTTGTGCATGCGTGTTGGATTTTCCCCACTTTCTCTGTCAGGGAGCGTTTGTGTGGGGAAGGATTTCCTTGGCGCCCCGCTCAATCATAGCACAATGTCATAGCAAAGCATTGCATACAAGTGCAGCTGTGTGTGCAATTGGTGCTCTACTACTAAGAGAGAGCTTCTTTAATCCCTTCTACTAACTGCGTGCATGTGGACAATATTGCTATATTGGTAAGAAATCCAATATCAAGCATCTCCAGTTTTAAGTGAGCAGAAAATGTGAAGAGAAATTTTGCCATACACTCCAATACAAGGCTTTCCAAATTAGCATGTAATTATTCCTCATATGGGCGACAGGCCAAACAAAAGAACCTGTCTTCGTCAGCGGGGACATGCGTGCTTGTGTGTTGGACACTGCAGAGTAAGCGAATGATCCTGCAAGCTGCTCATGTTCTGACAGCAAGCTAGAAGCATCTCCAAGGCGGATAATTGGCCTCAGTGACTAAGTGACATCTTTGAGGCCAGCTGTAGGGGATTGGAACTGGTGTTGGCATACAAATGCTGTACGTGTAGGGGAGCGTTCCTGACCTGGGTTATTACCGAAGAACCAACTTGACATGTGGGAATGAGGTCTCAAGTTCTACAGTAAATACAATATGAAAGGGAAGATTTCATGTGCTTTTTAACATTGTAGCTCGCTGTGCTTGGACAAAAGAATGTTTCTTACCATACGCTAAATTGCCACTGTCCGTTGAGAAGCATGTAAAAATACCATATTGACTCACCACTGTGTTTGCTGTTATTCATGTTATTAGCGCTGTTATGTTTGTTCATTTGCTTTGTGCACTTACCATTAGCTTTTTGAGGGCTTCAATATACTGCACACATGCATACGTGCGTGTTCTTGGACTACCAGCCATTTCTCTGCGGCCAAGATTCTGCTTATGTAAGCATGCGGTTAAATAATCTTTGTATGAACCTTGCAACAGTGCAGATGGGTCTGTTATAGCCACTGCTCTTGGATTCCTATAGTGGATGAATGGATCGCTCACATCAGCCTTTTGTATAAACACAACAAAGTGGGATGTTGATTTCTAGCCTATTCTTCTACTCCAGTGGTTCCCAAACTTTTTACAGTTGTGTACCCCTTCAGACCTTTGACCTGAAGCCGTGTACCCCCCACTCCTGCACACCTGAATCACATGAAACTTGTATCTTAATGAACTTGAAATACTGGACATAATTAATTGTTTAGTTAATTTAATGGTCATTCCGGGTCAAAATGTTGTATTTTGCAAGGTCGCATTTTGTTTCAGCGTAAAGTTTCACTTGAGCACTGATAGTGTAGTAGATAAGTAATCATCCTTCATATTTTCTATTCCACTTTGGAATTCTTGGCCTCCTTCCGTTTGAATGGCTTGAATTAAGCTTCACTTTTTTGTCCACTCACTATGGCCATGGTTTAAGTGTGCATATTTTGTAATACCAAGCTGAAGTTTAACAATCATGACAAAGCAGTATCTCAAGTACAAAAATACACACAGCTCATTTTCGGGAGAATCCCCACCCACAGTGACAGGTTTTCACCCCTGGGCCATGCGGGGATTGAAACCCCAATATATAAAAAAATCTTCAAGATGAAACATCTTTCATTCTTAATACACAACATAATCATCAAACGTGTGTATTTGTTCATATAATGCACACAGAGCCTCCTTTTGTCATTCTCCGTGCGCCGTGAGCCATTCAGGTGCACCCGTAACTGTGGGGGTTAGGTGCTAATTGTTTTTCATTTTTACTCATGTACAACCCTATGACAAAGTAACCCGCTTTAAAAACATAAGTGCTGCTCAACTAGGCTCAGTTCTTTTTGATTATTTGCTTTCTATGAGGGATTGAATGGAAAAAAACCACACTGGCGTAATTTCCCTGTCTTTTAATTAGGGACGCTCCAATCGGGGTTTTATGCCGATTCAGATACAGATCATCCATGAGTGAAATCAACCGATACCGATCATGCGGATGGACTGTAAATTTTTCAATGTATTTATGATGAGTGCTATCGGTCAGGGCCGCGTGGTGGTATAAAAAAGTTAAGTTATTGTCCATAGAAGGGCAAAGGTTAGAACAATTCCAAGGTCCCCCGGCTGCCTGGCCCGCTGCTATTGGCTATATGATCTGGAATTTACCTTTTCAAGAGAACCTTTATCACTCTTTAACTTCTTTGAGGAGGCTTTCTATGTGAGAGTGCGTCGCTTGGTGGAGCTCTAGCACGACTTCCAGGTAGCATATACTGTAGGTGGGCTCCAAGTCAGAGAGCAGTCGGCAAACCCGGTGTCTCCCAGACTCGTCATGAGGTCAGTTCTTTTTTGGGGGGTATTTACTTCTGACTGTCTGGCACTTTGACTGTTGGCCGCTGTTTGAGTGATGCTGCACCGTGAACCTCGAAAACTCATCATACTCTGTCAAGTGTTTGTTCTTCAAATGCCGCATTTGATTAAAGCTTATTAACGTGCTACGTTCAAGATATACTTAATCTTCTTGGGATGCTTTTGGAGCATTTATGTTGTTAGGAGAGAATGTTTACAAAATGCATGCATTTAGGCAAAAAGCCTAAAAGGCATAAGCAAAAAGTGTCATAATTGTACATTATAATGACCAAAGCGATGCACTCCTTGGCATGCAAATCTGACTCTTGGCTTTCTTACTGACAGCCACGCAAGCTGACAAAGTGATTTATTGGCATCATGACAATGCATTCATATTAGTGGGCTTTTCTGCGTGTCTTCTGAATGTGAGTCTTTTATGTCCTGCTTGTCAGTTTGGAATGCAAAAATGTTTTTTGGGGTTGGAAAATGCGCAGGTCACCGTTTGTTTAGCGGGGGGGGGGTGTTGCTCTGACGCAGCCATTTGCTAATGACCTTGCTTAACAAATTGGGTCTCAGCCAGATGGGTGAGATCCACATTGAATACAAAATGGTAGTTGGCCTGACTTGCTGATTAAAATTTGATTCAAATTAAAATTCAAAATTAAACTGGCATTTTGGCAATAGGGTTAAAATATCAGTGTGTGAAAGCAGTCGACCTTCTCTAGTCGCACACACACTCACACACACACGCACACACACCAACCAATTCCCCTCAGTCACTCTACCACACCTCAGTCTATTTGTGTGTAAAGTACCGTAAGGGTCCAGATGTCTAGCAGTGATGGGGTGTAGATGAGGAGGCTGATTTTTCCATCTTTGTCCACAATGATCCTGCTGACCTTTTCGCTCTGGCAGGGACGGCCATTCCCTCATCAATGGGTCTCTATATGTGTGTGTGTGTGTGTGTGTGCGTTAGCTTAATTATATGTGCACATGTGAGGGATGGGTTTTGTGTGGATGTCTGTGAAAGCAGTGAAATGCCAGGGGTGGAACTGGTTCTTGTTTCATTCCGTCCACGGAGACAGCTGCCAGTCGGTTTCCATGGTAACAAATAGAGCTTGAACCGTGACGTTGAATGTGTGTGTGTGTCTGTCTTTGTTCAGTTTGACACAGATGGGTGACATGCTGAGAAGTGACATTGTCTGTTTTAGAACCCTTCAATGGGTGCAAACAAAGATTCATTCATTCATTTTCTATGCTGCTTATCCTCATTAGGGTCGCGGGGATGCTGGAGCCTATCCCAGCTGGCATTGGGCGTGAGGCGGGGCACACCCTGGACTGGCCGCCAGCCAATCGCAGGGCACATACAGACAAACAAAGACATACAAACATTCATACCTATGCACAATTTAGAGTCACCAATACCCTAACATGCATGTTTTTGGAATGTGGGAGGAAAGCGGAGTACCCAGAGAAAAAAACACACACGCACGGGGAGAACATGCAAACTCCACACAGAGATGCCCAATGGAGATTCGAACCCTGAACCTCTTGACTGTGAGGCCAATGTGCAACCCACTCGACCACGGCGCGGCCTACAGACAAACAACGCAAGGCTGAGGAATTAGAAGGGGCAGGGGGGTCAGTTGCAAAGGTCACCTGCTAACCCGTAGCTGTGTTATGACTGTGTATATGTTTCTTGTTTTTAAATGTACTCTTTTAAGCTGGGTTTGAGCTATACCTTTAATTCAGTCCAGACAATTTTAGGGGTGTGCATGCACTTTCATAAATGCATAATTAGACACCAGTGTTTCCCATATATTCATTTATTTTTAAATAAATTTGGACTGCCACATAAAATCTGTTTACCCTCGCACAGAAAGACTTATAAATGGGACTGTATGCAAATGTAGCGTGTCGTTCCAGGTCTTGTTATTAACTTGTGGTATATGTAACTCTTAATGCACCCCATAAGCGACCTGTAACAAATCTACAGACTTTTCTGGCCTTATTGGACTTTTTTTTTTTTTAGCACATATTGCTCTTCTCAATAAGCAGCGCGGTTGTATTTGTAAACATGTTTGTTTTTCTTTTTATGATTTTGCTGCATTTTGTCTCCCACGGTTTCAATAAAAATGAGATGCACATGTCATGGCCAACTTTGCAAATTAGATGCCAATCATCGTGCAGAAGCACGCGTCCGGGCCAGCCCGCCACCCCATAGATCTCCAGGGACCCTCAGCGTCCGATGGGCGGGACAAAGCCCAGGATTTTTCCAATGACCATCCAGTTTGGCACAGTGGAAGAACCCACTCTGCGTTTCCTCATCGAAGTCAGCAGACAATCAGCGTTAAAAAAAAAATAAAGCACACAGCCGTACATATTTCCCTACTTTTTTGACATTTAAGGAGAAGCCGAGCTTCCCTTGCAGTCTTAGAGCAACTGGCGCCGCACATCAGCCGCCTACAATAGCGCGCCAGTTCAGAAGTAGCACCGCATTGGCCGCCAGCGCTAGACTGGCTGCTATGGAGCATATAAGCAGGAGAAATGCGATTGACTTGCACTTTTCAACTGTTTTAAACATTTTAACTTTTTTTGTTTTTACTTTTCATTTCCATTTGCGGGCCAGTGTTGAATATTTGTCCCACTAAGTGTTCCGATCAAATGATGAGGCGAACGGTGTCTTTAAGAAATTTGAACAAGCTTACTCCATCTCCTCGAGTGGTCCAACACAAACGGGCAGAATATTAAAAATATATAAGAAATAACAGAAAATCCCAGAGAAATTGATCATAATATAAAAGATTCCATTGCACAGAAGAAGTCCCGGGCGGGGCTATCCGGTTTAGACATCACTTGCGCCGCCTCCTCCAGACCTGGAAGAAGTTAAGAAAATTGTAAGAAATAATAAATATTTCAACATTTGAGCGCACGCAGGAAAAAAAAATATGCCTTTCAATTTTAGTTTTCACAGCGTGTCAACTCTAGTCAGGAATGGATCAATTCAAATCAATAGTTTTGTATGGCAAAACTGCTTTAACTTTTAAGATTTTAATGTATCAATTTAGCTAGGTTGTTTTTTTTTACATCAGATTCCATTGTGCAAAGAATGTACCATATATTTTTAGCACCTTGTTCCTCCATTCCCCCGTAGGGTATCTCAGCAGTGACCTACAAAAGTCATTCCCGGCCCGAGATGAGGAATGGGTTTGCAGGCGTTGTCCACCTCCCAATTCAGCGTCTGGTTTCTTCACGGAAACATCGAACACCGCAGCACCCCTGGCGTGTTCAATGTTGACCTAAGGCACCAAACGAGGCCGCCTGGGAATGTACGCATGCCACGCACCCTGCAGGCAGCCTTCATGGCATTCGGCTCCAGGGTTCCTGCCAACTCCCGCAATCTGCCAGCGTTTTTACCGTGCTTCTTGCGAGGAGTCCAGACGCAGTGCAAAAAAACAACAGACCCCTCCAGAACACGGAGACATCGCGCACGATGACACATGCGGTTCCCACGAACACGTTCATCCCAGCGACACCTTTCTGCTCATCACCATGCAGTGACTATTTAGACCGATGAGGACATGAGTGACTCTTAACAAGCTTAATTAGAACGATGATACTTGGCGATGACAAAGACAGCAATTATTCTGAGGTCACGGCGAGATTGTGATAGTGAAGATGATGACAACCTTCATCAAGCTTTGCCATTGTGATTTTTTGGTCACAGTTAAAAGGCGTCAAAGCCCATTCCTCTGACTCTGTGATGCGCACATCACGCCAGCTATGGATAGATGCTAATCACCAGCGTAGTGCCCCTGAAGAGTTTAAGTGAGACAGCATTTTTTTGTAATAAGAAACAAAGATCCCGTCTCATCTGCTCTCTGGGTACTTGGCGGTGACTGAGATATCAATTCTATTTCACAAGGGAAAGACAAAAGAAACAGGCATTTAATTACATCCTTGTTTACGGATGTCATTTTTAGGACCTACATATGTCCCAGATGGCCCGTCTCCTTTTCATTTCACATGCCATCTTAAAGCACTCATCTAAGCACATCTTGCATTTGGAGCAACAGCAGATTAAGTAGTTTAATATTGACTTGGCTTGGACTTAATTGTGGGTTTAATGAAGAAACATTTCAGCTCCAAAGAGGGACACAAACACATGCAGCGGTCTGGTAAGCCGTAATGATGGCAAACAATAATATTTTATATTCAAGTGGTCCTCCTTTTACAATGTTCTGTGCTACGGTGTTTTGTGCTTGCAAGTGCGCCCCTATAAATTAATTAAAGAGCCATTTTGACGAGTAAACATGAGACTCCCGTGAAAGCCAGTTACAGCGAATTGTGCCGTGGAAGAATACACTTTGTGCTCAGTATTGGCTGCACTTGAATCTTCCGCGACTGTCGCAGCCATCGATATGGATAAAGGTCAACTGAAACGTCGACCTGGATAGGGAAAGGATGACGATGTTAAGATGACGTCATCGCGGCACGGTTTAACGAACCCGAGGATGCAGAGGGCTGGACATCCGGCAGGTAAGTAAGAGGAATCTTTAATAAAGATGGTGCGAAGCAGCGGCAGGAACATAGGAGCGACACGTTACAAGGAAAAAGCAACAAGGAACCGACAAAGGACTGGCGCACACACCTGAACATAAATAGCATGGCACACAAACGAGAAACAGGTGCGCGTAAATAACAAAGGAGACAAACTAGCAGGCGAGGAAAACATGTGAAACTAGGAAAAAAACAACACAGGAAAACCAACTAGAACGAAACCACACTTAGGACTCTTGTCGCTTTTGCAGACATCGGAAATCACAAACTCTACACATAACTGCCAGGTTGCTACCCTATCCTTGAGCATGTTAAAGGATCTCATTTTCTAAAAAACAGTAATAATTAAGCAGTGTACTCTCTTAAGTACACTTTTACGCTTAAAGCGACAGTCAAGTGCACACGAAGATGATTTTTAGAATGTGACACAAAAATATAAAGAAATCATTTAAATACCAAACAAATGGTGACTTGACGACTCGATCGCGGATTTGCAAAAATATATTAATAAATCATGCTATTTTGTGGTTGAATACGGCCTATAATTAAATAAATGCAACTTTAAGCTTAATTTACTTAAATCAAGCATTTTATGGTTAAATGAACAAAAATACTAATATAAAGCATTCAAAAAGACGCATAAAGACATTGATGGAATGTAGTGGTCACTAACTGTCACTAGTAATGTTTGTCGAGGCACACACGCATCAGACTTTTTTTGCAATAATAACGTGGGCGACACTTGCGGCCATAATCCAGCTAAAACTCAACGCTGACGCTCGTTGACGTTACAGGTCGTTTGCAAAGTTCAACTTCAACTCAAATAGTGAAAAAATGTGATATTCTATGCATCCTCGTTAGAGTCATAGGTAGGATGGAGTTTATCCTTTCTGGCATCGCCCATACTCGGGGCCTTGTACTGGTTACCAGTCAATCACAGGGAACATGTAGACAAACAACCATTTACACACACATTTACACCTTTGGACACTTTAGCGTCCCAAATTAACCTAACATGAATGTTTTTGAGCTGTAGGATATATCGGTATCGTTTATTCTTCCCTATAATGAATACCGATACAGCTACTGGTCTATTGGCCACCAATCAGTATCGGCTGACTTCCGTGGAAACTCCGAAGATCAGCAAATGCCTGTTAGTGCCGATCATTTGGTGCAGTGTAGTATCTTGACCTAACTAACATCTTTGGCGGCGTTGTCTTCCCACAAAACAACTTCCACACGTCATAGATGTTTGCAGCCACGTGGTTACCTTTCCCGCCTGTGTGTGTGACAGTCAGAAGGCTTAGCTAATAACCTGACAAAAATTTCCGATTCATCAAACGAGACGAGCGGCCGAGTGCTTCTTCACGTACGTGGAAGTTCCACCAATGTACTCTCACATCCAAAGTGTCCCAAGGCGCCTGGAGGTGTCACCGTGCAGTGTTATCTTGTGGAGCCTCTCAGTCGTCCAGGTGTCATCCATAGTAGTAGAGATCTGAATCGTTGACTGGACCGGGTAGTAGAGTTGCGGAGGTTTCGCTTCTAGTTGCAGAGTCTTTGTCAGCTAAAAGTAAGTCCAATATGTTCGTGTCTAAATTATGGTGATTTTGTGGTTTTTTTTTTTCATATATAGCCGGTAACAGGGGTGCAGCCAGGAATTCTGGGTCCCAAGACAATAACTTTGCCCACACCCCTTACTAATGAATTACTAATTTACTACCTTCCAGGGACATTGGAATCGCTTCCCCTTTGTAGGGCACCCTTGGCCTATAGCACTCATTATATATAAAGTGGAAATCAAAAGGTATCGGTTGATATAGGAATTGGAATTTGGTGTTGGACAATATCGCACAAAAGCCAATATTGGACATCCCTAGTAACTCGGATCTTCTCACGGCGAGGCAGTCCATTTTGCAGTCTTTGTAAAAAAATATATTTGTCAGATCTTACCTGCTTTCAAATTGAGTATGTATACTACAGTGTATGTACTGTATAATATCGTCCACTCGTTTGAGATGATTTCATGGACATCCTTGGATTCCCATGGACAGCAGTATAAAAACTACTTGCTACTACATAACTGTAATCTGATGAGCTGGACCTTAATTTCCCTTTGGCCTCATAAACAGTCTATTAGGGACACGCGCTGTAGTTAACCAAACACTGCTGCTCAGATGAAGATCCGTAATGTTAATGTCATGGAGCAAGTTGGAGTCTTTATGTACAGTATCTGTTCAAATGGAAGAGACAGTGCAGTCGTTCACACCACGTGGCCCGGGTTGTGAGTGTGGTTGCTGTGACTGTTGTCATGAGTTTTGATGGTTACTGATAAATAAAGGTGCCACGTGGCCACTTCCATCATCTTTCCTGGACATTACTTCCACCCACACGATTGCAGCAAAAGAGCGTTGTCCGGCAAATTAGACGAGTCTTTCCACTTTACAGCTGGAGACTAGATAAAGCAAAATAAAGTGTTTTTGGAATGCCTAATTTGCAGCATGGTGGTGGATTGCCATTGTTTTGGAGTACCTCCCTGCAGGGGTTTGTCCTCTCAGCTTGTGGTGGCACTGTGACGCTAAAGAGGACGGATAACCATCACACGAACTAAATATAGTGCTCTATATATATTAGTATAAGTGGTCATGGCTGCTACGTTATCACGGGGACTTTGTTCTTCCCGATGAATGGAACACATCACAGCCATTTGAATTGCTCTTTGTGAGTTGTACTGGGGCGCGGGAAGCAAAATGTGTCTGACAATTACAGTGTAGCCACTGAATCGTGGCTTTTTTGGAAGCAGCTAAAGCATATAAATTGGAAGTCGAATCCCGTGAAGCTTGAAATGCCTCTGTGGGTGTAGTGTCACTGAGTGTGGCTGTGCATGTCTGATATCATATCTGTTCAAACTTGAAGCCTTGCATCAATTAGCCATTCTAAGTAGAATCTAATGTAAGTAATAGTCTATAGTCCTGCACCTTGTGCTTGTTTGGATGGGTTCTACTGTCAGCCTGCCCTTACACTCATTCCCTAACATATGAGGTAAACATGCTACTCACACATCCACCGTGCCGCCCAATATTGCTTTAGTTGTCCGTCTTTTCCGTTATTTTCTACTTCTTATACCGTCGTGGTCCCAGGGAGCTGAAGACCCGACCGTTGTAAGTGAAATTACACTAAGTGGGATTCTTTATAAATTGATTTTTTTCATAGTTAGAGCATAGAAAACCTATTTGCAACCTTCTAAATACTGTTTGTAACATTAATGGAGCCTTCTAGACATAAACGAACACCCTTTCCACTTTTATGTAATAGACAGAGCAAATAAGCCATTTAAGACATAAATAAGATTTGTGCTCGTGTGTGTTGCCATAAATAAGTTTTCAAGGGCACCTCAAAGAGAGGCAGACAGGAAGTGACGTCTGGGTTTCAGAGTTGAGTTTCAGCTTTGCGTGGGAAATGGCCCCTAAAGTAGCCAGTGTTTCTATTGTGGATTTTTATTAGGAATTATTATCTGTTGTGAGATAGTTCAAACCTTCAATACAAGCCTATACGTCTGGTGATCAAGTTGTGTGTTTTACAGCAACACTGCTGACACCTAGTGACCAGTGTAGAATACTACAATTCATCTACCTCTTTGAATGTGTCTTTTGAATGCCTTATATTTATATTTCAGGATAAGCCGCAAAGAAAATGGATGGATGGATAGTTCATTTAACCATTTGCATGCTTAAAAAAGCTCAATTTAGGCCCAAAATGTGCAACTTGTACATTTATTATATAGGTAATTCTGAAATAAAATGTAAACAAGCTTTCAGATGGAACACAGAAAGTTCCCATTTGCATTCAGGAATATTATCATGCAATTGTATCAGTCCATCGTCATTACGCCGCAGCTGCTGAGGCTACTGTGACTGATCATTTTTTAGTGTCTGTGCTGCGAAGTCAGTGTTGGCAGGACCAAAGGTGGGTCGGCTCTGCGGCTGCTCTGCACTGAGTGACTCAGCTGAATGAAGGCCTATCGGTCTCCCTATTTTTTGTTTTGTTTTTATATTTCACCCCCTTTAATGTGCTGCTCACTTTTCTCTTTTTGTCTCTTTTGGAAAAAAATCTTTTTGTTTTTAATTAAGTTTATCTCAATTCATCTTCTTTCTGCTACTGACTTCCCATTTCCCCCCTTTTTTTCTCGTGTTCACTTCCATCTGTCTGTGTTGTCTCTGCCGGGCTTAAGTCTGATGCGGGCACTATTTTGTGACTGAGCTGTAGGGATGTTGTTGCGCGGTAAATAGTCTTGGAGTGAGGCAGCAAGGGATTGAATTGATCTGTTAAGGCCTACATCAATCCACTACACCACAGAAATAATTGGACTCATTTTCCGTCTGAGCACCCTTATCTTTTTGTTGCGAGGACAACACACGGGTGTGGAGGTGGAGGGAAACAAGCGGAAGGCAACTGTGCAGGCTGAACACAATCCAACAAAATATTAAGAGTTGTGCGACCTTGTTTTGTGTCAGGCGGCACAAAGGCAACATAAACTCAACACTGATCACAACTCCATGACAGCCAGCGAAGTGTTACTTTTGTCTTTTCTATTACACTTTCATTACACTTAGAAGTTCCACTAATGTACTCTCACATCCAAAGTGTCCTTAAAGAAGGTGTGTCATTCTCTGGTAGTGTCACCATGCAGTGACATGTTCTTTTCAAAAAGTCAGTGTAATATGTTTTTGTCTAAACAAAGTGAATTTATGGTTTCTTTTTTCATATATCAGATAACCAGTAACTGCCAGGAATTCTGTGTCCCATGACAAAAACCATGTTGACCACCACTGGCCTATAGCACTTATTATAAATAAAGTGGAAACATAATAACATATCGGGATCGGTATTGGTTAATCAGAATCGGAAATTGAGAGTTGGACAATATCGGCATATTGGATATGGGCAAAAAAGCCTATACAGGACATCCCTAAAAATTAACCGTTTTACAATATTTGTTGAGTGAAGTACCAACAAATAATGGCAAAATGCACAAACTCAAAATAATTCAGCAAAAGACTGAATAACTGAAATAAAAGTCTTTGTTTCTTCTATTTCTTAGTCGTTTCGTTGTCCTGTGTCAACAGTCTAGCGTTTATCCTGGGTCCCCTGTAGCAGAAAGAATGGCTAAGTCCTACCAGTTTCATAGAACTAGGAACCGGTCAGGAGAAAGCGTCTTGCTCCTGAACTGGTCCTGGCGCATGCCTAGTTCACAGGGTCCGTCAGTGACTCACCGTTTTTATCTCCAGGACATGTTCTCTCATGTCGATTTAGCTTGATATTTCTCCAACCCGATCTAAATGGCCAACTCTCGTTCGCCAGAATGAACCGTCTCTGAAAATATAAAATATCCAAGATTATATTTAATATTTATTATATATTATAATAAGTCTCCTCCCTGAGTCACCACCTTATCGTGGTGGAGGAGTTTGCGTGTCCCGATGATCCTAGGAGCTAAGTTGTCGGGGGCTGTCATGCCCCTGGTAGGGTCACCCATGACAAACAGGTTCTAGGGGAGGGACTAGACAAAGAGTGGCTCAAAAGACCCTTATGATGAATGATACAATTGGACTTCGTTTTCCCTCGCCCGGACGCGGGTCACCGGGGCACCCCTCTGGAGCCAGGCCCGGAGGCGGGGCACGATGGCGAGCGTCTGGTGGCCGGGCCTGCACCTATGGGGCCCGGTCGGGCACAGCCCGAAAAGGTAACGTGGGTCCCCCCTCCCTTGAGCTCACCCCTCGTGGGAGGGGCCAAAGGGGTCAGGTGCAAAGAGAGCTGGGAGGCGGCCGGAGGCAGAGGCCTTGGCGGTCCGATCGTCGGCTACAGAAGCTAGTTGTCGGTACGTGAAATGTCACCTCTCTGGCGGGGAAGGAGCCTCAGCTGGTGCGTGAGGTGGAGAAATTCCGGCTAGATATAGTCGGACTCACCTCAACGCACGGCAAGGGCTCTGGAACCAGTCCTCTCGAGAGGGGCTGGACTTCTTTCCACTCTGGTGTTGCCAGCAATGAGAGGCGACGAGCAGGGGTGGCAATTCTTGTTGCCCCCCGGCTCCAGCTTGATGATTTACTTTGTGGTTGTGTCGTCGGACTTGCAACCACATGTTTTGGACACTCGGGTGAGGAGAGGGGCGGAGCTGTCAACTGATCACCACCTGATGGTGAGTTGGTTCCGATGGTGGGGAGGACCTGACAGACCCAAACGCATTGTCAGGGTCTGCTGGGAACGCCTTGCAGAGTCCCCTGTCAGAAGGCGTTTCAGCTCCCACCTGCGGGAGAGCTTTGAGCATGTACCGAGGGAGGCAGCGGACATTGAATCCGAGTGGGCGATGTTTCAGGCCTCTATTGTTGATGCGGCCTATCGGAGCTGTGGCCGTAAGGTGGTCGGTGCTTGTCGTGGCGGTAATCCCAGTACCCGTTGGTGGACACCAGTGGTGAGGGATGCCGTCAAGCTGAAGAAAGAGTCCTATCAGGCCGTCTTGGCCCATGGGACTTTGGAGGCAGCTGACAGGTACCGGAAGGCCAAGCGGTCTGCAGCTCTGGCGGTCGCTGAGGCAAAAACCCGGACATGGGAGGAATTCGGAGAGGCCATGGAAAATGGCGGCAATAAGTCGGACCCATTTCCAGTGAGGGTTGGACTCCGCCAGGGCTGCCCTTTGTCGCCGATTATGTATACTACTTTCATGGACAGAATTTGTAGGCGTAGCCAGGGCATTGAGGGGTTTCAGTTTGGTGGCCGCAGGATTCGATCTCTGCTTTTTGCAGATGATGTGGTCCTGTTGGCTTCATCGAGCAGTGACCTTCAACTCTCAGTGGATCGATTCGCAGCTGAGTGTGAAGCGGCTGGAATGAGAATCAGCACCTCCAAGTCCGAGTCCATGGTTCTCGCCCGGGAAAGGGTGGAGTGCCATCTCCGGGTCGGGGATGAGGTCCTGCCTCAAGTGGAGGAGTTTAAGTACCTCGGGGTCTTGTTCACGAGTGATGGAAGGATGCAACGCGAGATGGACAGGCGGATTGGTGCGGCGTCTACAGTGATGCGGACTCTGCACCGGTCTGTCGTGGTGAAAAGAGAGCTGAGCCAAAAGACAAAGCTCTCAATTAACCGGTCGATCTACGTTCCTACCCTCACCTATGGTCATGAGCTTTGGGTAGTGACCGAAAGGACAAGATGGCGGGTACAAGCGGCCGAAATGAGTTTTCTCCGCAGGGTGGCTGTGCTTTCCCTTAGAGATAGGGTGAGAAGCACTGTCATCCGGGAGAGACTCGGAGTAGAACCGCTGCTCCTCCGCATTGAGAGGAGTCAGATGAGGTGGTCCGGGCATCTGGTTAGGATGCCTCCCGAACGCCTCCCTGGGGAGGTGTTCAGGGCAGGTCCAACCGGTAGGAGGCCTCAAGGAAGACCCAGGACACGCTGGAGAGACTATGTCTCTCAGCTGGCCTGGGAACACCTTGGCATCCGCTGGGAAGAGCTAGACGAAGTGGCCGGGGAGAGGGACCTCTGAGCTTCCCTGCTTAGGCTGCTGCCCCCACGACCCGACCTCGGATAAGCGGAAGAAAATGGATGGATGGATTATAATAAGTATTTATTGCTGTTTTTTATTAACATGCTTTTACTTTGAGCATCTTGTTAACCTGGGTTACATATGCACCACTAATTTATGATAATGTACAGTATGTACAGATGGAATCGGAGTCACAGTGAAGCCATTATGGTCGCGGGTAGGCTGGAGCCTGACTTGAGGCAGCAGGACTGGTCACCAGTCAATCGCAGGGCACATATAGACAAACAACCGTCCACACTCACATTCACACTCTAATGGACAATTTAGAGTCGCCAATTAGCCTAACATGAATGTTTTGGGATGTGGGAGGAAACTGGAGTACCCGGAGAAAACCCACGCACGCACGGGGAGAACATGCAGACATGGCCAGCATGCTACCCACTCAACCACCGTGCGGCCATCAGTGAAGCATAAAGATAAACGTATATATACACTTGTAAAAATGTTGGACATGTAGGCTTTACAATGTACCTCTATTATCACATCCTGTATTCATAAATGAGATGTGAGTTTTGAAAAATAATAATTATTTTTTTTACCAATAAATACACAAATTTTAATGGTGAATCATGACTGTGCTGGCATCCACCACCTTTTCTCGGGTTAAAATGAAAAACCATCATGTATCTTCTGTGCACCGCCCCATCCGTCTGAATAAATGTGTCCATCCTTCCACGTCAAAAGGGTTTTGTTTGATGTCATGCGTACATTTCTTATCATATCATAGTGAAAAACTGATTATGCCCTGAAGGGAAAATGGTACATTGCTCATAATAATTTATTTTACAGTCTGTATAGCAATTGAATTACATTCTTGTGTCTTGTATAGCTTACTTGGCTTGTTCAGCATCATACTTTGTAAGTCTGTGTTTGCCGACCAGCCTCAAAGAGGATAAATACAGTATATTGAAGAATGGGACCTGAGTGAAGTTGGCACCCCACCCCGCGCAAAACTCTGGTCAAATAGTCTCATTTGTTTGCGCTGCGTTTGTGCTGTTTTGTGCAATTAATATTAACGTTTTTGCCGCTTTCGTTTTTGAGATATTAGTTTCTCTTATAGGTTAACCAAAGTTCATCCAGCCCCCCATTTATGTCAAATGAAACCAAAAGAATCCCATTTGATTGTGCGGTTTTGTGCAGTTTAAACAAATGTTCAAATGAATGTTTGTGCTGCTATAACAGGAATGATTTAAACTTGTTTTGACTAGGATTTCGTCATTTTTCATCTAATTCCAGTGACACAACTGACTATACATTCCTTCCCTCCTTCATTTTCAACACCTTATCCCCTTTAAGGTCAGGTAATAGAAGCGGGCTGTCCAATCTACCTCTGGGTGAGAAGTGGGGTACATCCTGGACTAATTGCGGTTATGGGCAATTTAGCCTGTTTTTGAACCTGATTGTGTTTTCAGTTGTTGTCGCTTTTGCGAAACATTTCATCATCAGGTACTTGATATCTGGCATTGTTGTGAAAGCTAGAGTACTGCAAAAGTACTGTTTTAAGAAAACAACGACACGAGCAATTTCAGTCAAACTCTGTGGTGGGGTGACACGTGCCAAACAAGAATCAAGGGAAATTCACATAACAACATGATAAGTTGCGGATAAAATAATATTTATCAGAGGTCTTTTTTTAAATTTCCACAGATCAAAACAATGTCAAAGAAAGCTGTGGTACGGAACGTATTACTTGCATAAAAGCGTTCCCTGTTAAATAATAGAAGAAATCCTGGAATGCAAGGCAGCACGTTTGATGAAATGGCTGAGTGACAGGCCGACGTCACGAGGAGACGAGAGGGGAGTCCGGAAGGAGTGTGGAAAACAGAAGAGAGAGAGAGAATGCGTGCCGGTGCTACTGAAAGACTGTTTGGTCTTTGTCACTTGTATACTAGACTGACGTGGGTACCGTCCTGTGGTCTTCTCTCGTGCAGCGCCGGCATCATATGAAATATGAGACTCTGTTTTAATTCCACCGGGGTCTTGTGTTAGATAAGAGCCACTGTGTGTGTTTGTTTTTGTGTACTGCATAACCGCTATCGAGAGATGAGCGTAGGAGAGTGGTTGGAATCTGATTCCTATGCTCAGGTTGCACACAGTGCTCTGTGTGTGTCTGCGAGCACACGTTGTGTAGCCATGGGGCCAAGCTGCGCGAGGAACACATTGGAAGAAAGACGCTCCCTGCTGTACACACACAGGAGGTAAACCTAAACACACAGAGATCCCACCTTGACGTCACTGCACTACTCTAATCATGTAACTGGATAACCTGGGATCTCCAGGGGAGTCTGGTCTGGAGATTGCCTTGGCTTTTTATCTTCTAACGACATCAAACCCGGTCTTCCTGGCAGACATGACAAGAGGAGCATATAAGAAGGCAAAATAAATATTTCATGTTTCATTTTACTGCAGTAAAATGTCTTAGTTCATATGTGGCAGTGGTTCTTACTTCTTTTCTTACAGTGGGTAGCATGTTGGCCTCACAGTCGGGAGGTTCAGGGTTCGAATCTCCGTTGGGCATCTCTGTGTCGAGTTTGCATGTTCTCCCCGTGCGTGTGTGGGTTTTCTCCGGGTACTCCGGTTTCCTCCCACGTTCCAAAAACATGCACATGTTAGCTTCATTGGCAGCTCTAAATTGTCCATCGGCATGAATGCGAGTGTGAATGTTTGTTTGTCTGCCCTGCGATTGACTGACTGGCGACCAGTCCAGGATGTACCTCACCTCTCGCCAGCTGGGATAGGCTCCAGCATACCCGCCACCTAAATAAGGATATGTGGCATAGAAAATGGATGGATGGATATTCAACAGGTGGTATAAGGAAAAAAACTCATTTTCTCACGCTTTGCGGATGTTTTGTTGTTTTTTGGGGGATGCGGGAGATTTATTTTATCGTCTTCGAGGTCTTGCAAGGATCCTCATGCTGTTGTTTGTGGTGCTGCTTTGGATGGGCGATGGAATTGGTAGTGTTGAACTTCCTCGGATCTGTGCCACGAGGACTTTTGCATGGAGGGTTTTGCACTTTGCCATGTTTTTTCGGACTTTGGCGAGGGTGCTGCCACATGGTGGATGTCACTTCTGCTCCTTTGTTAGCACACGCTGTTGTTGTGATCGCGTCACATGCTGGGTTGGGCCACTGCTGGACAGAAGAGATGGTGCGATGTCTGGAATGGACCTGCATATATGCATAAACAAGTTTACGATGCAGCCTGACGTAGTCCATTTTTTTCCCTATTGTTTGCTTTTTTTTTTTTTTGCTCAATCCAACCAATGCCAATATCGGACTGGGAAATCCCCAATTTATACAACGAGACATGAGTAAGGTCAGGATGCTGATTTAATTTCATGTAGGGAAAATAAAAGGGGTAAACTAGAAGAAGAAAAAAAGAACGGAGATAGAGATGGAGATACAGGGAGCTACCGTAGTTGAAGCTGGGCTTTGTTGAAACCATGGCAACCGACCGGGACGTATTTATGTCACACTGACGTATGCACACGTTGTCAGAGCATGCATGCCTCAGTGCAGAGCACTTGCTTGCTCTCTTAACCCACGTGGCGTAATTACTTCGTTGTTATGATGTCATTGGTGGTCTTTGGTGATGTGGCCAGATTTTCTACTGCTGCTTCTGTTCAAGGTCTCAGGTGAGCTGGAGCCTATCCCAGTTGACCTAAGCTGAGAGGAAGAGTTTCCCTACACACCAGACTGATTCCCCAGTTAACTTGCTAACACAAAGAGAGGTCGGAGTTTGACTGTGCCAGCCATGCATCATACAATGACAATGACATTTTAGTTGGAAGTACAAAGCGTAGGAAAATTATAAATAAATGATTCCACTCTATGTAAAAAAAAAAATGTAAATTATGCATTTGGAATATTTCCGTGAGTTCTACATGCAGGGATGCCACTAAATGCATTTGACATTATTTCAATTGACTATTAGAATATAGATTTGTTGCTGTTGTTGTTGAAAGGTGAGAGCTTTCCGGTGGCTCCTTGTGAGGGTAAATGTAAAGCCTGTGAAAGTGAACACAGTGGGAGATCAATGGACCTTCCTGTGGTGAACCATGAAGACACAGCCCACGGGTCGATGACCACAGTGCTGGTAGACTGTGACATGCAGCTGAGCAGTGTCACTATTCTTTGTTCATGTAGTATTTGACCTGCCAGGAATACACTGTATGTATGTACTACTGTAGCTTTTCTTGATTCCAATTGAAATATTATGATACAGTGCTAGTATCATTTTGCAAACAACAAGGGTGCCCACATTTTGCACTTGCCTATTTTTGTTTTGTTCGAAAAACGTCATTTCACTTGTCAAATGTGTCTGCCATATGATATATTTAACTTAAATTGCTTATCCAAACAACTAAGGATTTATAAAGGAAAATCTCTCAAATGATCAGGGGTGCCCAAACTTTTGCAAAACACAGATCCATTCATGCAATATATTACTTGAAATTGTTTTCAAGTTAGAAAAACCCAAACAAACTCATTTTTAAGGTGTGGCAGTTTTTATTTTGTAGTGGCGCACGGCCGTGATCGACGACGTGTAGCGGAAACCCTGCTCCTGGTTCAAACAACGTTTCAGGCTGGTAAACAAATGTAAACAGAGCCATGAGTCGAGTGCTTTTGAAACCACTTGTTTGTCGTTCCCTTCAATAGTGCCACTCAACAATATAGAAAGGATTTTTGTGCCTTTGGTTTTTGTGCAGTCTCAAGTGTGGAGATGCAAATCAACCAGTTGTACCCACTTTTGCCTTTTTTTTTTTTTTGCAACGCATGTCGCCTTCAAAACGTCCAGGAGGAGGTTGTTCTTATTGTTGCTGTGTGCTAGTTCTTATGGCGTGTTGCTGCTCGGTGTAACCAGACACCATTAAAGAACTGTCATCACATACAGAGAGAGAAGACAATATTATTGTGGGAAAGAGCAAAGTGACGGGAGAAGAAAACCGATGAAAATGTAAATTTGGGATTCCTCGGGCTTTTCTGACAAGACGGTGGTTCGCCGAATATAGATAAAAAAAACATACCTTGTCTCAAATCCACTTCAACGATTAGAGTGCATGAATTGTGACAGCGTGGTGCTATCCAAAATGGATTGCACCATTCACCCACTTCTTCTTCTCTCCTTTTTAATGGTAAATTGTAACCACTCAGCGGAGCATTATCGCCAATATTTGGGTCGCCTGGTAAAATATCTGCCAGCTTTTCATCCCCACTTTTCACAATAAATGTGTTATTACTCTAGTATTTGAACTTTTTGGTCTCAAAGTAAAAGTTTTTATATATGACTTAAATGTTTGGTATTAATGGAGGACATGTGCATGCATTTGAAGTGCTGAGGTGTTGGTTGGCACCAACAGCAATGAGTTTGTGTTTCTCAAGGCAATGACTTTAGACAAGCACAGAATGCTGTATAGTTTTTTGTTTTATTATTATACGTCCTTAAAATGTCTATTTGATTTGATCCGATTTTGGATTGGACATTTCCAATAAAAATCACTTTTGTAATTTGTGATGAGATTAGATTCAGCTACAGAATCCTCCCCTGCGCCCCACACATGAAACACAAATGAAGTCGGTTTAGCCGCTATTTATAGAGGGGCTATGTATATAGTGCTATATAGTGTTATATAGCCACTCAATTTACCGGTCGATCTACGTTCCTACCCTCACCTATGGTCATGAGCTTTGGGTAGTAACCGAAAGCACGGGATCGCGGGTACAAGCGGCCCAAATGAGTTTTCTCCCCTGGGTGGCTGGGCTCTCCCTTAGAGATAGGGTGAGAAGCACTGTTATCCGGGAGAGACTCGGAGTAGAATCGCTGCTCCTCCGCATTGAGAGGAGTCAGATGAGGTGGCTCGGGCATCTGGTTAGGATGCCTCCCGGACGCCAATCTGGGGAGGTGTTCAGGGCACGTCCAACCGGTAGGAGGCCTCGGGGAAGAACCAGGACACGCTGGAGAGACTATGTCTTTCAGCTGGCCTGGGAACGCCTCGGCATCCGCCGGGAAGAGCTAGACGAAGTGGCTGAGGAGAGGGACCTCTGGGCTTCCCTGCTTAGGCTGCTGCCCCCACGACCCGACCTCGGATAAGCGGAAGAAAATGGATGGATGGAAGTAGGTATAAAATGTACGTGTAATCAGTGACAATAAAAAATAATAATAACAGATGGATTTAGAGTCCCGGTGTAATCAGTCACAGCACGCAACTGCAGTGCATTCACACACCGCCCAACAAAGTGAAATCTCAACACTTGACGAAAAAACATTATCAATGAAGACATAAACGTGTAAAAATGGTGGACTTTATAACAGTGCATATATTACCTATATTACCTATATTATCGCGTATTTATTATTTTTATTTGGTGAATGAGATGTGCTTTCTGCGGACAAATAGCTTTTTTGGATAAAAAAAAAATAAAATAACAAATAGATGTTTTTGAAGCAAAATGCTAATCATTTGCAGGGATCTGTTGTGTGAATATTTCTATTTAGCTGATACACACATAGAAATGTTGTCGCTTTTGTCTACTTTTTTACAAGCTGTTTTTAAGAAAGTCAGATTTAGCAAGTGTACCCTTGTTTCTCTGATACATTCAAAGAAATTCTTTGGTTACTAGAAGCTTGGGGATCAGAGATCAGCCGTGAAATGTGACCTATACGTGGTCCACCAAACCTGAGCTGAGGCCACAAGAAGAAGGAACAGTGTCAATTTCACGGGGACAAGCAGAGTCCTACAACATGCTGTTGGATGTTTCTAGGACAATTGGAATGAAATAGACGCTCTGATGAAGACTGGACAGGATTTTTCGACTTCTACGTATTCTTTGCATTTGACTGATTTGAAGTGTTTGGTCGTCACTCGTTGCCTTGAACGCTGCAATATTTATTTCTTCCACTGAAGAACTGAACGACGGTTGTTGGAGATCTGTTTGAACTCTTTTTTTGGTCTGAGAGCTGCCTGCCTGCACCACCTGAGAGGTGATTTGAAAAAGCATTGATTGAAACACTTGCTGCTTTATTGAACTCAAGAGCAGCTACACAGTGAAGAGCCATGAGATGACCCAACTGCCTCCATGAAACTACTTTGGGACTTCAGGATGCATGGCCTGTGTGATCAGGATCTGTTCATTATACTCGTCTTGGATTTTCACCAGCGATGAATCAGCCCAAGTAAGTCGTTGAGCTGAGCCTTGGCGAGAAAGAAACACATTTATTTTTATGAGGTTTAGCAAGATTATGACGACCGTGTCTGGAAGTTCTTTTCAGCCCTTTCTGCTACCGGCGCCACTCCTGGGTTGAGTAATGAAAAATTGGCGGCCGACTTTTTGGAATGTGTTCGCTAGAATAAATGTACAGTAAAGTGCATATTTGTCACATTACATAATTCATTTAATCATTCATTTTCTATACCGCTTATCCTCATTAGGGCCACAGGGATGCTGGAGCCTATCCCAGCTGGCTTTGGGCGAGAGGCGGGGTACACCCTGGACTGTTCGCCAGTCCATCGCAGGGCACATATTACATAATATATCCTGAAAATGTTTGTGCCCTTATTGGGATTGCACGATATACATGCATACATCCTTTTTCTATGCCGCGCATCCTCACTAGGGTTGCGAGGGTATGGTGGACCTTAGCCCAGCTGACTTCAGACGAGAGGCGGAGTACACCCTGGACTGGTCGGCAGCCAATCGCAGAGCACATATACAGTAAACGATATACAATATACAATAGATTTTCGCAATAATGCTCTTAAGCAGATCGCCCGGTGTGCGCCTAGTGTGTTGGAAGGACTGTTGCTAGGGCCCCGTGTTCCACAAGGAACCCAAGTGAGTAAGAAGAATCACGATAATGCATGTTGATGATGCAACCGAGTCTAACCTAAAATTGAGAGCAAGAATGTGATATAGCACTGGTCCCCAACCACTGGGCCATGTGATACCGGGCCGCACGAGAAATAATGAACTATTTCTGTTGTATACATTATCTGAGACTGAACAAGCTTTTATTTTGAAAAAGGGCCGGATTTTCTTGGTTACGTCATGGTCACTTGAGCGCCAAAATGTAACCCATCCCCATAAGCTAGTATCTTTGGAAAGTTTCTTTGCAAAGGAGAAACGGCTCAATGAAGAGACGGGGGAAAGAGCCTACGACTTCCTAAACGAGAAACAGACGATACCAGGAGTCCCACTTGAAATATGGATTATTTGCGGAGGTGATACCCGCATACCCCTAACAAGACACTGACGCCTTCAAACTGCTTTGGTTCTAGGAGACCAAGCACTCGGGATTAAAAGAAAAGCCCCTGGAGTATTTTGAAAGGACAGAACAGGACACAAGGAATTACTGTTGGCCAACAACATCGTACTTGGCGGCAAACTGTATAGATTTGGCGTCAAATCTCTCTTTATTGCTCTTTCTTTAGCAATATTTTGCACTTTCAGCACCCCCTTCAGAACCTCTCACCCCCCCACCGGGCCCCTGCAAAATTGTCAAGCGCTGACCGGGGATAAAAAGGTTGGGGACCCCTGTAATATGTGGCTAAACTCCCCAGTGCAGAGCAGCTCCTCTGTCACTGATCCTCGCCTCAATGATAGAAAATAAACATTGAAGTATCATTACCAGATAAGACTTCTCACTCACGTCCTGGCTCTAAACAAGCACTACTGCCCTCTGCAGCATACACCCTGAATTACAGCTCAGGGGTCTCACCTGAGTGATTTTTCAAAGGCACCTCCCATTTTTAGGTAGCACGTGTTTCGAAATGTTATATGCATTCCCACATGATGCAGTGACTATGAAAGTGTGCAACCGGATTGTTGTGAAGACATACCTCTCCTCATATTTTTGCAAGATTACCGAGTGCATTCATTGCATGATTTGTTATGTGTTGTATTCCTTCTGGCTACATAAAATGTTGATTGATTTATACACACAGCGTAAGACAAAACAAGCTGTCCTTCTTCCTCCTGTTCTTCAGACACGGTAAATAGCGCCAATGTCAATTAAGTTTATTTGTGTAGCGCCAAATCACAACAGCGGTCATCTCACGGCACTTTACACGTGAAGGTCACAAACAGAAGCAACTTCTTACTTAGGTAAAAACAAAAATGCACTTTTTGGGGAATTGTGTCCATCATCTAGAATTCTTATGTGAGACATGAACACACAGCTTTCTCTTGCCTGCGTTCGAAAGACATAAAAACACATGCAAAGTAGTTACTGGCATTGATGCACGTAATCGTTCCGCCTAAAAAAACACCTCCAAAACGTCCCACAACGTGTTATCACTTTATATAGATGCTATAACCATGTAGTAGCAGATGCATTCATGTGATCATGTAATGCGCACAGTATTTTGTCGTACTTTGGTTGTTTTAGGCATTGCTGGAACTTTCAAGCAGCAACGTAGCGTAACGTTTCCAAACTCAAAAAACAAAAGCATAGCACTGGTGGCGGCAGCACCAAAATAATACTTCTTGGTAGAGGTCTGACGCGTTGTGTGTGTGGGAGCTATTAGCTAGCTGGTGTAGAGTGGCATGGTGTCACTATGTTAGTAAAATAGTTCTTCGTAACAACGTTAATATAATATTTTAATAATAATGTCGCTGTAGCTTGGTTAATATGTATAGGTGGAATAGTTGCATCCCATTACGTGCATTCTTAGCTGTCTCTTTTTAGCTCTTTTTATATCCTCAGAACGCACCGAAAAGAGAAAGCCGCGTGTTCAAGTCTAACACAAGGATTGTGGATGGGGGGCAAAATTGGAAACAAAAGTGAAGTTTTCCTTTAAGCTTTCATGTATGCAGTTTAAATGCAGTTTTGAAAACTAATTCCAATTTCCTGTAAAAAAAAAAAAAAAAGAAAATTCATTATGTGATAAAAAAAAAAACCTTCGTAAGTTAAGTTAAGAGTTGCCTGGTGATCATTCATCCTACATGGTCCATTTCCTTATATGAATCATTGTTTTGAAAAGCTTTTGGTGGATTGCACTCCCACAGATACTCTGGTCTGACTGGTCTGTTTAGATTCCATGCAAAAAGGTGTTGAATCAGGGAGAACCTGATCCCTTGAGAGCCATGGTACCCTACATGCCCGACTTTCATTCAGTATGTCAGAATCAATACGTGCAACGGAAGAACTGTATCAAACATTTTGCCTTAACGGAGGTAACAGCTTTGATTTCCAATTTGATGGATGCCGTGAGAGAGGTGGTAAATGAGTGAAATGAATACGCATCTTATTGTTGCAGTAGTTTGTGGTGCTTTGCAACTGTACGGCTTCACACTGAGGTGATCTAGATTTAGAAAGATCCTAGAAAGGGTGTATAACCCAGCGTGATTGTGGGGTGTTGTGCTAAAAGGAGCTGCACTCAACAACCACAGATTAGATTGATAACAGTGCCCTCGTTGTCAGAACGGGGAAGTGAGTGTATTCCGATAAAAAAAAAAAAGCTTATAAAACAGATTGAAAGGGATTTCTATTCACTGATCTTGTCTTTTCAGCGTGCTATTTTTTTCCTTTAATTTCTCACGGTTCATTTATTTGTCAGCCGTTGCATGAACAACAGTAAGTAACATGAGAAGCTATTCTGTGGTGATTCCCACAAGTCACAGGCAGGCACGGGAGGTTCTCAGATTACGAAAGAGTTCCGCTCTTACGACGGGTTGTAAGGCGATTTTTAGTTTTGGGTGCAAACTTTAAATCCTTTCCTCATCCCTCTCTACTTAATAGATGAAAAATGTTGCAAAATATATATGTTCCTTAATCCTTAATGAAAAACATGGGCACTTTTGCGCCCGTTAGCCAATCATAACTGTGAATGTCACTTCCTGTCCACCTTTCTTCCAGGTCCACTAGGGAACACATCAATAGCAACAAACTTGATCGACTTTGCCTTAATTGGGTTATTTACTGTTATTTTGTCTAATATATTGGGTAATATGAGAGTAAAGGTGACTATAGGGGTGTTATTTCTTGTCTAAAGGGCTCTAATAATGTTATAAATGTAATTATAAAAAAAGGAAACCTACAACGCAAAAATTAACTTATCACATTCTGAACTTCCTTACTGAGACTGCTCCCCCTGCGACATGGACCCGGATATGCGGAAGAAAATGGAACGGAATGGGTCTGTAACCCATTAGCCACGATAAATTAGAGATTACCTTGCACTGCAAGAAAACACACAAAGGACATACAAAATACACTACTACAAAGATTACAGGCAAAACTAAATAAAACGGTGATTTAAAAAAATGCTGATGATCACTGTCGATATCATAGGAGCAGATCCTATCACATGTTCAAGGATACAATCAAGTGGCTTGGACCGGTTATGCAGTCAGTGTTGATCAACGTTTCTCCCCTTTATTGAGCCTTTTTTGCAATGTCTGGTTTCCGGCTGCGTGGTAGCCAAGTGGTTAGCATTTTGGCCACACAGCCAGGGGAACTGGAAGATTCTGGTTCTGGGTTTGAATCTCCATTGGGCATCTCTGTGTGGAGTTTGCATGTTCTCCCCGTGCGTGTGTAGATTTTCTCTGGGTATTCTGGTTTCCTCCCACATTGTAAAAACATGCATGTTAGGTTAAGGGGTGACTCTAAATTGTCAGGTATGAATGGGAGTGTGACTGGTTGTTTGTCTATATGTGCCCTGCGATTGGCTGGCGAGCAGGTCAGGGTGGAGCCCGCCTCTTGCCCGAAGTCAGCTGGGGTTGGCTCCAGCATACTTATCCTGTTGATGATAAGTGGCAAAAAAAAATGGATGTCCGGTTTCATTTCCATCTGGATAGCTTTCCTCTTCTGTCTGCTTTGCACTTGGGCGTATTCGCTTTGCTCAAAATGTTTTATTTTTCTTCAGTAATTTATGGAAGTGTGTCGTAACAACAAAGCAGCATCATATTGTGTCTTTCTTCTTCCGTGCTAACGTAATGTTTCCATAGCCGCACCAAAACTAGCATCTGAGCTGTTTTTGTGGTGTTATTCTTTCTGTATTCAGGCATGTTGTGATACCTTGTGGTCGTTTGCCACTGTGCATTCCTAGATCCTGCTAAAGAAACAAGCTGCAGAAGCAGAACTTCACTACAAGCGGGCACTATGCAAATGCACGTCTCATACAGTATGTACGGTGGCTGGGAAGCGCCATCAAAATGACAATGATGGGGGAAAAAAAGAACATTTCTTACAACGTTTGGAGAAAATCTACATTTTGGAAAAGGAAATCACTGTGAACAAAATGAACAAACAATTCAATTGCAATCTACCAATTGGGCGGTAGGAGGGAAAGTGGGTGGTCCAGAAATCCTTGAAAAAGGTACCTAAAAAAATCCCTTCATTATTGTTATTAAGGTTTAGGATAAGTGGTATGAAGCATTTATTCTCCACTCAACAATAAGCAACAACCACTTTACAACGTTCAGTTGCTAACAATCACATGACCCAGAGACGGAAGGTTGTGAAAAAGTGTGACCTGCCACTATGAAATAAAAAATTGACATTATGAGGTATGTTGCGGTCCACATTTATTTGTAATTTGCTTTCTTTTTTTTTGTGTTGTCTTGGGACTTGAGTTGCAGGGTTAGCCACAGTAACCTGCACTGAGAACTGAATTTGATTGAATTATTATTTCTTTGGAAAAAATCCTGTTATTTTTTTGTTATTCGTTTTAAATACATGTGTTCAACTTTCATCGTGTCATGGTTTAAAAATGACTGTTTGCTCTGTTCAATAAAGATATTTCAAAATAACACATCTTAGAGGGGTAATTATAAGAATAAAATATTTTCACACAAGGTTATCGCATCGTCAGAATCTCATTTTGGCCCGTGCCTAGATACAAAAAGTGATTGGTGATTGACCCATACGTCAATCACGTGTCTTGGTGATGGTAAATATTAACGTTTAGCCATTTAGTGGAAAGCGGCATTGTCAGCCACCCTGAGTTGTCCATGCAATGGCGGTAAATGTTTGTTTGGTTTTCAAACGACACTGCAGAGGCCTTCTCACCTTAAACGCAAAGGCCGGTGCGGCCTTGATTTAAAGGCTGTTTCTGTTTGCCAATACAAATGCTCCTTTTAATTGTCAGCTTAATGGATTTTTGCATGTTTGTTCACTTTGTAATTTTGTAAATATGTTTCAGACTTTGTAGATATATATCTATTTATCAAACCAGATGAACTCTTCCTGCTGTTCTTGAACAAAATGAAATCCTTTGTTATATTCACATTTTTTATGCTTACCTTCACCTAGAATGACATGCGTATGTTAGAAACACACCTTTTCAGTCTCTCCCTCTGATTTATGTCTTTCTCTTCCTGCTCTAATTTTGCAGCTTGTGTCCAAATAGCTTTGAGGGATCACGTCTGTTTTTTGGTGTTTACTTGGAAAGGGCTGCATGTGTGGTTTTGCACAACCATTGCTGTACTTTTATGTCAAGACTGGTCCTCACTGAGGAAAGATGAGCACAACCGACTGACGAGAACTGCCTCCCAGCCAACAAAGAGACAGTTAGTCACGCTATTTGTCTTCATCAGTGAAAAATACCGTTTCCTACAGGTGTTTTGGGGGATTTTTGCAACTGAAAATGGAACTTGATCTTTTCAGTCGTCTTCACCTGCCATCAAACATACCATGGTCAATGTTGAATTATTTCCTGCTATGTGTTCCTTTTTGAAAACTATAGATTTTTTAAATATATCTGAAAATCACTGTCGAAATATGCATTATTTGAACTATGCATTGTCTAACAGGTCAAATTAAAAAAAAGAAAATACTAGTGAAGTAGTCTTCCTGATGGTGTGCACCACCTGGCGGCATGCTACATCTGGGTCTATTCAACACAGTATGTGAGGAGTCACCTGTCCACGCAACTGGAGGGGGTAAGGCAGTGCCATCCTGTGGCATCACTTGGTGTTGTTTTGAACTCGTTTTAGAGCTATGACTTCCTCAAGTGTTCACACTGGCATCCTGTTAAACTGGCTTAAAGCGGTTTCAGGTGTTTGTGTATGTGAAGGCACCAGTCCAAGAGTGAATACCTTCACTGAGTGGCTGGGGTTTACTTGCCTGAACAGGATTTATAGTCAAAAGTCTTCTCTTTGCACCGTGACTGAAGGGGAAACACAGGATCTTCTCTTCACAGCAGTGCTGTTCTTTGTCAATGAGCTGGTCAGACACTAGTAGACTTTTGATGTTCTTTTTAACATCACAAAATAATAATGTGCAACGTCAAAAATCAGCTGTTCTGTTTTTATTTTTAAACTTAGTGACTGAATGATGTACAATTCAATAAGATTCCAAGCTCCATTTCCTTTTGTTAAAGTTGTTCTTGCTTGCTGGTAAATAGTAATTCTAGTAATGGTAATTATTAGTCACTTTGTCACTTGGCAATCAAACGCAGTTTCCTAACTCGGAGTGAAGTGAAACACTTCAATCAGCCAATGTCGACAAGCCACAGGTTTGTTGCACAGTTTTTTCCTTGAACATTGTACAGGATTTTTGGAGCAGTTTTTGTTATAGAATCTGACAGCTGCAGGAAGAAAATAACAATGATTTTAACATATCATATGGTTACATATTTGCAGTACTTTTTACATGAATAAACAGGATCCAGAATGACCGTACGTACGTATGAAGACATATCAACTGGGATAGGCTCCAGCTTAAGGGTGTCCAGACTTTTTCCGCCAAAGGCCACATACTGAAAAAAATGAAAGAATGCCAGGGCCACTTTATTTTACCAGCCATCACATATAGATATGCCAATAAGTTATATTCGTTCTAAGAATAAGATATAGAATGCGGTATAGGTGAAAAAGTATAATATTACGAACTTCAGTGTAATATGAGAAAGAGTAAAACAAAACAAAGTGGTAATTTCTGGAAATGAGGTTGGGGAAAGAGAATATTATGATGGGGAATAAACTATTAAATAAATAAATTATTGTAATTGGCGACGCTAAATTGTCCATTAGAGTGTGAATGTTTGTATGTCTACATGTGCCCTGTTATTGACTGGCGACCAGTCCAGGGTGTACCCCGCCTCTCGCCAAAGTCAGCTGGGATAGCCTCCAGCATACCCGAGACCCTAATGAGGAAAAGCAATATAGAAAATGAATGAATTTACAAAAATTATTTCAGAAAAATGCTGAAATATTTGGAAAAGTCCAAAGAAAAAAGAGCAAATACCAAAAGTTTTGGGCTTTTTCACATACATCACAAAGCTGGGATGCATTTTTTTCTTGAAATATTTCATATCAATTTTTACGAAATGTCATTGTGGCCCTTGCGTCCTTTCATTTTTCAGTATGTGGCCCTTGGTGGAAAAAGTTTGGACATCCCTGATGTACACCAATAAGGGTGTGTGGTTCTCAGTCGGAAACGGGTGGACTGTACCCTCCGGGTTGGGAGTGAGGTCTGGCCTCAGGTGGAGGAGTTCAAGTATTTCGGGTTCTTGTTCACGAGTGAGGGAAGGTTGGAGCGTGAGATCGACAGACGGATCGGCGCAGCATCTGCAGTAATGCGGTCGCTGTACCGGACCGTCGTGGTGAAGAGAGAGCTGAGCCGGAAGGCAAAGCTCTCTGTTTACCGATCGATCTACGTTCCCACCCTCACCTATGGTCATGAGTTATGGGTCATGACCGAAAGAATGAGATCGTGGATACAAGCGGCGGAAATGAGTTTCCTTCGTAGGGTGGCTGGACTCACCCTAAGAGATAGGGTGAGGAGCTCGGCCATCCGGGAGGAGCGCAGAGTAGAGCCGCTGCTCCTTCACATCGAGAGGAGCCAGTTGAGGTGGCTCGGGCATCTAGTCCGGATGCCTCCCGGGCGCCTCCCTGGTGAGGTGTTTCGGGCATGCCCGGTCGGGAGAAGGCCCCCGGGAAGACCTAGGACACGCTGGAGGGACTATGTCTCACAGCTGGCCTGGGAACGCCTTGGTGTCCTCCCGATGGAGCTGGAAGAGGTCGCTGGGGACCGGGAAGTCTGGACTTCCCTACTGAAGCTGCTGCCCCCGCGACCCGGACCCGGATAAGCGGAGGAAAATGGATGGATGGATGGATGGATGGATGGTATACAGTATGAGATATGAAAGATAAAACATCGACTATTAAAGAGTATGTGAACGTCGGCCATTTGTTTTACATCACAAACAGTGCATTTGATAAGTTAAGTTGTGTCACACATGTGTTGACCTGTGCGTGTTTGGCATCGCGGATGATGAAAAATCTACTTAAACCATCCAATGCTTGTTTGCATGCGAGTACCACTTTTTTCTCTAAATATATTTTTGACTTTATTATTTACTATCCGTAAAGTTACAGCTGTTTTTCTGCTGTTGTTTTTTTGTTATTTTTTTTAAATTGTATTGTTAGGCCAATAAAAAAAACAGTCGTGGGCTAGAACTGGCCCCCGGGCCGCACATTGAATGGTTACGCAGTTGTAATATGGAGGAAATGAATATTGATTGGGCTCATGTAATACGTAATTGAGTCTCAGTAACATATATCTCAAACAACAGGAACAATATTTATATTGACATACATCTGAGGTGGTTCTCACAGATCAAAATGGAATGTTCTCCCACTACAAAGCATGTGTCAATCAAACGGAGTATTGGATCTCATATACGGTATGTGTCATTGTATAGAATATTATACTGTGCGCTGCCAGGTCATCAGGCTCAGTGCCCCCTGCAAGCATGCCAGATGCCACCTATTTCTCTCACACACAAACAAGACAAGTGCGGCACTTAAGAGTGAACTGCAAGACACATAATTAATTTCAATCCCGAACACAAGGGGAATAAAGTAAAAAAAAAAAAAAGCGGTAACATGGACGTCGCTGTAAGTTGTCTGTGCACACGTCAGTCAAAGCTAATTGGCTGTTAGACACAGTGACTCCAGAGTCCAGAGAATCCAGTCCAGAACTTGACTGTACCTCTTACGCTGCTGGGCCGCTCCGAAGGGAGGACACATACTGACACACACTCACACCCACACCCACACACACACACACACACACACACACACACACACACGCGCCATGGGGAGGAACTATACTGTAGGCTTTGCCAAATAGAGTCCACAGAGAAAGAGTGTCAGACCATGAGCAAGAGCCGAAAGGGTTGCATGATGTGACATGTGTTGTATGTATGTATGCATGCATGTGTGTGTGTGTGTGTGCGCGTGTGTGTGTGTCAGGCTGCTTGAATGTTTGTTTGTATTCTTAATTTGTGCCCAGGTGGGTCTGGATGTTGGATATGCTGGGTAACTTTTGACAGCCGTGTAAACGGTGTGTGGCTTGAACGTCTGCTTTGTAGGAGGTGAGCGCATGTGGCTGTAGAGTATTTGAATAGAATTGTAGTTTCTGTGTCTGAGTGTGCAACTACAGTGAAAGAGTGCGTTCACGGCTTGCTGAGGTGTGTGACATGTGTACGTAAAGGCTCAGTGTGTGTGTGTAACATCTGCCACGGGTGTTTGTGGTCACATGTGTGTGCCAGGGCAATGTACCGGCGTTCACCTTGTGCCAGAGGAAGGGTTCATTTTGACTTCAGCGAGGAAGTCATCAGGAAGCTCCATGGCCAGGCTCACAGGTCAGGACACATGGCAAACCACAACAAGACACCCTCTTATTTTGTCTCCAGCTCACTATCCCTCTGTTTGTGTTCTTCTGCATGGTGTTCTACGTGGGGTCAAGTTATGTTGAGAACGTGTAAAGTTTTCTCCTACAGTATTTCAGGTCGCTGCTTGCTTCCTGTATCCATTCAATGTAGTCTTACATCCTCTTTTGCACGTGTCTGTGGGAAGAAGGCAACTTATACATATACTGTAACATTTAGTATCATTAGGCAGCAGCCATTTGCAGGTTACCATACAGGTCAGTTCTTTGCGGACAGTCATGGAAAGCAGCACAAATAAACCACTAACATGGGATGGAAGTGGACATTTTCATTTGTCATTTCTAAGGTTGAATTAATGATACCATTTAGGAAAAACTGTGTATCATTTATTCGCTTTTCCATTTGAAACCAACACACACACAAAAAAAAAAAAAAAAAAATTAGGATTTTTTTTGTGTAAACTAAAGCAAAAAAATGAACAATGTTTTTGATTTTTTGAAGGTCACCTACCAGAGGTTTGAAGGGCGGAGGGAGCCAAACAATGTCTTATGCTCCTGCATATTATATTACAGTAATCCCTCGTTTATTGCGGTTTGATGTCTCCAAACCCGACAGTGACAAAGTGAATTTCTGTCAAGCAGGACTCATTATTATGAAATATATGAATTGAATATTTTCATAGAGCATAAAAAACCTGTTTACGACCTTCTAAATATGCTTTTTACCAGAATTAGAGCCCTCCAAACATGANTTGTAATTTTAGATGTTTGCTTACTCGAGTTGTACAATGTTGTTTACAGCCACGTTAAGAAGCTAATTGCTGGGACTGTATCCATTAGCTTCGCAACAGATATGTGTTCATGCCACAACAAGAGATATGTGACGTTACACGTATCGGTATCGGAACTTGGGAGTTGGACAATATTGACATATCGAATATGGACAAAAAAGCCAATATCGTACATCTCTAGGTGCCACACGTCAAATAGTTCCAACTGCCCTTAGGAGACTTGGGTGCCCAAGGAGTCTTTCGATGTGAGAGTACATTGTTTGGTGGAGCTCTGGTCGGGTTACGTCTGTCAAATACGTCCTTCCAGGTAACACTGGGTGTCTTTCACACGTCACAAAGCCCGGTCAACTAGTCAGATTAATTTGTGTATTTTTCGGGTTTTAAAGATGTCATGTTTTGCGGGATGTAATCTGTGTTCAAATGCATGGATAGACATATGACAATCGCATACTTTCCTGCTGAAATTGGCCAATAATGGCCAATGGCTGAGTGATGGGGGTTTTGTAACTATCGTGCGCCATTTACGTCTTCATCTATCACTGTAGCAAGTACAGAACCACTACAGAAGTATCGCATTGTCTATATAATCACACCTCCTATCACTGGCACCAAACGCGAAGGAGATGGAAGAGAAATTGAGCCGTACATTTTCTATACAGTACTCTATGGTACTCTAGCTTCGTTTGGAACACATCGCCATTTGGGTCATCTTCCCCGGCCATGACTATCAACTCTAGGATGAAAATGATCCAATCCAATCCAATCCATTTTATTTGTATAGCACATTTAAAAACAACAAAGTTGACCAAAGTGCTTCACAGCATAGTTAAAATAGAGTACATAAAATAACAATAAATATAAAACAAATGGTAATATAAAATCACAAGACAAATAGACAAATAAAACTTAATTACGATGACTCTCAGTTTGTGTTAAAAGCCAAGGAGTAAAGATAAGTCTTTAAACGTGTCTGAAAAACTGACAAATTTGGTGCAAGCCTAACATGTAGCGGCAGTTTGTTCCATAACGCAGGACCTCTAACTGAAAAGGCCCGGTCCCCCCGGCTCTTAAGTCTGCTCATCGGCACTTTCAATACAATCTGGTCTGCAGATCTGAGAGATCTGGAAGGAGTATAAGGCGATAAAAGCGAAGAAATATAAGAAGGAGCTAGACCGTTAAGAGATTTAAAAACAAATAATAAAACCTTAAAATCAACCCTGAACTTGACTGGAAGCCAAAGCAAAGATGCCAAAACCGGAGTAATGTGTTCCCTCTTTCTAGTGTTGGTTAAAAGACGTGCCGCAGCATTTTGCAGAAGCTGAAGGCGGGACAGAGTGGCTGAGGAGACTCCAGAATAAAGTGCGTTGCAATAGTCCAGCCGGGAAGTAATGAAGGCGTGGATCAGGGTTTTAAAATTAGATGATGACACGAAGGTCTTAACTTTGGCTAAAAGACGCAAATGATAAAAGCCAGTTCTAACCACATGATTTATCTGTTTATCCAATTTAAAATCAGAGTCCATTTTTACACCTAGGTTCGCCACTAAAGGTCTGACAAAATTTCTAAGAGGGCCCAGGTCAGGAGGTAAGACTGAAGAACCACTAGAATTTAAAACAATAACTTCAGTCTTACTTTCATTGAAGTGCAAAAAATTTAGTGCAAGCCAAGCTTTGATGTCATTCAAACACTCTAAAAGCATGTTAAAAGAACTGCGGTCCTTCCTTTTAAGCTGGACATAAAGCTGAGAGTCATCGGCATAGAGGTGAAAGGACACACCGTGCTTTCTTAAGATCGAGCCAAGGGGGAGAAGGTACAGGGAGAATAACATAGGACCAAGAATGGAGCCTTGGGGCACACCACATGTTAAAGGTGCAGCGGGGGAACTAGAGCCTCCAAGGCTGACAACAAAACTCCTCTCTGATAAATACGATTTAAACCATTTTAAAACTGTTCCCTCAAGGCCCACAGAAAGCTCCAATCGGGACATCAATATGTTATGGTCAATAGTGTCAAAAGATGCCGATAAGTCTAAAAGCTAAAAGAGAGCGTCGTCGCCAGAGTCAGTTATAGAAAGTAGGTCATTGAAAACCTTTAACAGTGCTGATTCAGTACTGTGCAATGTCTTAAAACCAGATTGAAGTACTTCTGTAATTCCATGAGTTTGAAGGAATGTCTGAAGTTGCATCACGGCAGCATTCTCGAGAATTTTGGACATGAACGGTAATTTAGAAATAGGTCTGTAATTAGCTGGCTCTGATGGGTCCAGACTGGATTTTTCCAAAAGTGGTTGGACTATGGCAGATTTAAAAGCCAGGGGAACCACACCAGAGAGCAGGCTGCTATTGACAATAGCCAAAATAGAGAAGCCGATTGAGTCCCATACTTCTTTAAGAATACGGGGCGGGACAGCATCAGAGGGACAAAACCAATTTTTTAAATCAAACACAATGTCTTTCAGGGTTTCTAATGACAGGGGCTCAAAGTTTCTAAAAGTGGCAGTGCACGGTACGAGTACAGATGGGTCATAGGAGGATGATGGGATGTTAGCTCTAATTTTTTTAATTTTGTTGACAAAGAACTTTAAAAACTGATCACAGAGCTCAGGGGAAGGTAAAATGGTGGATTGAGAGGGATGCAGAACTGAGGCAATCGTGTCAAATACAACTCGAGGTTTATGGGAATTTTTTTTTATTATGTCTGAGAGATATTTCGATTTTTCACACTTAACCACCAGTTGGTATTTTCGCCAGCTGTTTTTCAAAATATCAAAAGAGATGCAAAGTTTGTCCTTTTTTCCATTTTCTTTCCGCCCTTCTGCATTTACGTCGAGCGGTACGAGTGGTATCATTGTACCGTGGTTCTTTTTTTATCTGGGAACGGAGTCGCTTCACAGGTGCAATGGAGTCCAATGTGTTTGAGCATACTGCAAGAAACTCCTCGGTTAAAGACTCGGTATCTAAGGATGCACAGTCCGAGACACTCGTCACTGAGGCATTGAAAGCGTTGGCAAACTGAGTGGCGGTAGACTGAGTAATAACGCGACCCATACGAGTTGACGTACGGCACTGAGTCCTACGGCAGGGTAAGAGCACTTCAAATATCACAGGCGAATGATCAGAAAACACAGCATCGGTAACACAGATATTTCAAACTGTCAGGTCCCGTGACAGAACCAGATCTAAAGTATGACCCTGGATATGAGTAGGGCCGGACACAGCCTGGACAAAATGAAAAGCATCAATAATTTGTAAGAACCCTTCTGACAGAGGCAGAGAGGGGCAGCACACATGTATATTAAAATCTCCCGTTAGCAAAATCTTATCATATTTAATGGCGACTTCTGCGAGGAAGTCTGAAAGTTCGTTTAAAAAATCTTTGTTGGATTTGGGCGGGCGATCAATAACAGCGAATAAAACAGGCTGAACATGACCCACTTCAAACACACACAGCTCAAGTATCAATGATACTTGATGCCTTATAATTCCATCGTATTTAAAAGATGACTCTTCTGTATGGACATTGTTATATGAATACTTTTATTAATACTAATATGAATAGGATGCTGAGGGCAGCAGAGGAAAAATGTGCCCTCTAAAGATGCAAGAACTTGGGAATTTGCCATCATTGTGCATGGCATCCCCAATTTTACGAGACTTCAACTTTGTTTTGCTTTTCATTTGGCTTTTTGGCAACACCACTTTAAAAAGCCTCGCAGGGATTATGTTAAATGCCGCAGAGCCTCCCAATGCAAGTTGATATAATGGCCCAATAGAAAAGAATAAAAACCAGCGCATTTTCATTGCTAAAACAGGATGGCCAGGGCAGGACGTAAAAACAGGACATGTCCTGGGAAAACAGGACGTTTGATTGCCATAGTCAACACTTTTCTCTTCCTGCTTTTATTTATTTGTTTTTCAGTACCCCTAAACACCACTGCGGTGAAAGCATGATTTTGCCTCCCCATCACAAAAACTTGAGTTGGACATTTACTGATGATGCAGGTTTGCAGAGTATGATATTTGCTCCCTCGTATGCACGATTCAATGTATGCTGCAAGGTGAACATTCAGTAAATTGGAGCTCTACCTAAGTATGCAAAAACAGCCAACTATGCTGCAAAATAGTGTAGCTATATAGCGAACATCAGGCGAAAAGCCCGCTTCAGACCCAAAAAGTGGACACCTTGCTTGTAATTCAACGTAAATGACCAAACTGTCGATGTCTAGAGACCTTCCTGTTACTATTTGTCCAAAAGATGACAAGAGAGTAATATTAGGCAAACCCTGCATAGCGGCACATTCCAGAAGTGACTCGACCAAAAACAATCCAGCTTAGATTGAACCGAAACCCTCCCAAAATATCTCCCACATCTGCTTGAAACCACACAGAATAACAAAACTAAACTGGCCCTTCATTTTCACTTACTTGGTAAATGGCTTTTCAAATTGCAAGTCCATTTTTTGTAATGCAAAGGATTTCTTCCAATTTGTGTTTTGCATTGGCTGGCTCATGGGTCGGGGGCAGCAGTGTGTTGTGGAGTTTCTGGTGTGACAGTAGATTGTTTGCACTTTGCAAAATTTGTTTAAGGTTGACAAGCAGATTGGTCCTTCACCCAATGATTGCCCGTTACTCAGTCCCAGCATAGACTCATAACCCATGTGGTTCTCAAATGGTGATGTTGCGGTTCTTTGCCCGGACAACAAGAAAAAAAAGAAAACGATCTGATCGTGTCTGTGCTCTTTGCTTGCTTTACTGCCACGAGGTGCGTAGCATGTTTCTGGGGGTGACTTTAAGCTTGGGGACTTGTTGAGAGTGGGTACTTGCTCAGTTTGAGCATAGAATACCTGTTAATGACTTTGTAAATACATTTTTACCATCACAGAGCCCTGTAGACATGTAAAAACACCCCTAAAGTCCCCTTTGCACTCCTATTATTCTATGTTTGCGTGTACCACATTGCGCAACCCAAGAGACAGCTGCAACTTTGAGCATTTAATGCTACCAAGCAGCCTCCAATGTATTTCTTTATTTGAAACTTAAAGTAAGAAGCCAAAAAGGTGCTACTTCCATACGGAATGGGATGGAAACTCTTTGTCAACTGTGTAAGGTCGGCCATGCCATGGCTGACTCCATGCAGTGTAAGAGTAATGTAATGTAAGGTCATGTCTCATCCGTGTACTAATGCCAAGTGACCAGAACACTACAGAGGACTTGTCTTTCAATACTGTGTTTTTTTTTTTGTTCAAATATTTTTTGAGTTTATGGATAAAAACATTTGCGTGTGAAATGATCACCGAACTTGTTTTGTACTGGCACACAGTGTTATTTTGCACTACCTGAAATTCAAATTATACTTTAATGTCATTAAATATAAGACGTTCGAGTTGACAAATTGTCGCAATTTGGGTGACACTCATTCAGTAATTCCTTTTTCCAAAAACAACCCCGTCGAGGGTGACCATTTTACATCGTTTTGACTGATCTTTGAAGGCACACGGAATTTTGTGTTTTATGCTATATAAACATGCACTCCACCAAGAGAAAAATGAGTCTCCAGTTTTTCATCAGAAAAAAACATTTCTACCTTTTTTTGTTGCTTGGTAATAAGCAGTAAAACATTGATTACTAATTAGTGATCAATTAGTGAGAGGAATTCAGGGAGAAAATTTTTTTTTGGAAAAGATACATTTGAAGCATAACTTTCACTTTGACACAAATATTTTTGCTTTACTGACGGCTGAAATATCCGAACAAGTATACATAAACAATACCATTTTCTACATCAAAATAGCAATTTATTTACAAATAAAACACCATAAACTATTTACAATTTTCACATTTGGAACTGAAGTATGTGTGTGTGCTTATGCATGCGTTAAAATTTCACTACAAAAAAAACGAAATCACTACAATGCATAAACTTTTGCATGCCACCCTCCTCCATGTTATTCCACTTTTTTCATTCTGTCGTGTACGTTTTTTCCATTCACATGACCTCTGCTGAGCTCATAGCAAATGCACTTCTGTTACCTAGTGGCCATTTTTATGGTTAAAACTTCTCTAGAGCCACGTGCAAAACTGGGGAGTTGCGTCATCGCCTCTTTTAGCCTCTCTTGCAAAAAAACCCTAAAATTTGTATAAATACATCTTTGGGATCAGGCAATCGAGTTTGTAAAAACATGCAACAAAGTTGGTATTGAATGAGTTACGGAGTGTGCCCTGCAACCAAACTAGTTGAGAACCACCGACCTAAGCATGATTTGTTAAATGGGCTGTTAATAATTGATTCTGTTAGTGTTGTTGAATCTGATGATTCTTTAAAGTGCATTGTCTACAATCCAGGATCTTTTTTTTTGTGCAAGGAACAATTTTTGTTAACGTAAGTAGGTGATTAATATGGACCCTGCAGGACCACTAATAGGCTGTTAGAGTGTTAATGCTGAGTAAAGTATTGTATTTGTATTGGTGTATAAGTATTGGTGTCAAGAATGGGTAACGTAAGCAAAGGGCAGATGCAGATACATTGTGTGAATAGAAAGGTAGACAATGTTTTGTTGCCAATTGTTAAGAATGCCATCGCAATTTGTTTTTTAATGTTACACAGACACAAACATTTACACATGCAACATGCCTGAGGGGACCCTGCTCCACCACTATCACCATCTTTGTCACACCTCTTGTCCCGTTCTGCTTTGCACGTCATGAAATTGTGCAACACGCAAGCTGCAAATAATCTAATGATCTGTAATTGAGTGCATCTGTTGGATTGATTTGAATTTACTGTGCATGTCTAATGCCTTGGCACAAGTTCTGATTAAGTTAGTGGCCTGATTTCTATTAATAACTTCAGTATCCGTTTGAAGTTAGGAATTTTCTTCTTCATTTAATTGGTGCTGACAAAAAAACCATGTCATTCTCAATGTGTGTTTTTTAGATATTGATTGATCAAAATGAATAAATCATTGCTGCAGTTGATTAAATCACAGAACATTTCTAAGCAAGTGTGTCAATGAATCGTAGAGACCAGACTTTACACACCCGGTGAGTAATTTGTACCTGTGTAAGTCTACCAAGGCGTCAGTGTTTTCCTTGTGGTATTCTCAAATCAGTGGTGGTGCAGAAACAGTGGAAGGAAGTGAGTGTGCAGCTCCTCAGTGACGCATACAGTACTGTATGTTGCAAGGACAATTTGACTGCATATTGTCAAGTGAATAAGGACACACAAACAAGGTGGAATACAGACTATTTTGTTTGGTTTAGAGACGGTGCCGCTGAGGAAAAGACAGGTAGCAGAGATGAGGATGATGAGGTTCTCTTTGGGTGTGACCAGGATGGACAGGATCAGGAATGTGTACATCAGAGAGACAGCACATGTCAGTGATTTTGGTGATAAAGTCATAGAGGCCAGAATGAGATGGTTCAGACATGTCCAGAGGAGAGATAGTGAATATGTTGGTAGAAGGATGCTGAGCTTTGAACCGCCAGGCAGGAGGTCTAGAGGAGGACCTAAGAGGAGGTTTATAGATGTAGTGAAAGAGGACATGAAGGTAGTTGGTGCGAGAAGAGGATGAAAAAAAGTCTCAGACTTTTTCCCTGACCTAATTTACCAAAAATTGCAAATTTAATATTTTGTTCTGTTACAAATCTTGGGAAATTTATGTTGCAATGTTCTTGTTTAGTTGCAATTTTAGAGTGTGCTGCAGGCCGATAAAGAAAAATCAGCCTTGGGCTGCAAATGTCCCCCGGGGTACACTCATGGTGTTACAAAGGAACATATAGAAATAAAATAAAACTATTGTGTTGTGACTAACTGTTCTGGACATCAATTTCTCCTATAGCTGGTGAATAGATATTAAATAATAATTTGAATATTTATATTGCAACATCTACTGCCACATTCAGAACATAAAACTCTGTTACTATTCTTGCTCAGTCTAACGGGTCCTTGTGGAGCAGCTCAAAGCTCCGGCACATCGCTAGGCACCTGGCTAGACAAAACGCTTTTTGGATGGACTGTCTCTCAGACATGGTTCTAGTTCCAGGTCCTCACAGATGAGTGTGTAATAACATGTAAACAAAGACCGTGACAAATGAAAGTGTTTTGCTTTTAGCTCCTCTGTTTGCACCGCCGCTGATTTCCCTTCACCAAAACACACGGCAAGCAAAAGATTAATTCAGGCTAAAGGAATGTTCTCCTCCAGCCTGCCTTCCCGTGCCAGTCCCTTCATATTTAAGTACATTTTAGGCAGATATAAGGCATTTAGTAGCAGAAGTATGCAAATCCGCCATCGCATTCTGATTTGGACTCTTCTCCTGAGAGGGGTACCAAAAGCGTGACATAGAAGGCAAAAATTAAAGCTGAAAATATCAAATTTTGGTACATTTTATGACAGCGGGGCACTGTTTACCAAAATTGCAGTTTAACATGTACATTAACTGTGCTCTAATTTATTGAGTTAATATTATTTTTCATAAATGCTTGATTTGCACTTTGTATGAGTAAATAAATAAGTTCTGAGTCAAAGTTGAAAAGAACAACATGTTCAGGTCAGTCTCCTGAAAGGGATACCAAAAGCATAACATAGCAAGCAAAACTGAAAGTTATTTTGTGACATATTAAAATAAAGTATCACCTTAATAAATATTGCTTTATCATCCAAATCTATCAGTGTAAATGTTTTAAACTTTTAGTAAATTGTCACCAACGTCCTCCAAAATGGTGACATATCTGGAGCCAGTTGGTAGACCCCACTTCAAATTCTGTAAGAGAGTCAACGTTGTGTTTTTTAAAATATTGTTAGTGAGTAGTGCAGTAACACACTTCACCTTCCATGGAAGCATAATGTTAAAAAAACAGTTTTCCGAAGTGTACTGATTAGAAAAAAGTATGGAAGACATTACGCCATATGTCTGGTTTGGAATCAGTGTCACTTTTGTTTTTCTCAGAATATCGACTTTGAAGTTCACCTTGGCGAGGCGGAGGTCAGCTCATTTGCATAGTCTGTGGTTGAATTTTAGTTACGTTGTGCATGTACCACATGGGTTGCATTAACATGTAATGTTTTGTTGGAGTTTAGTCAAAGTACACGTTTTGGATGCAGCAAACTGTGTTTGGTGCACAACGAGGTTTTATATCACAGCAGTTGTTTTGTATTGAGGAAAAAAACATCTGAAATAAAGACGGACCTTTATTGATAACTTTGCAAAGGGGTCAGACAATAGCGCATGGCGGTCTGCAGATGTTTGGCCAAGAGTAGTTTTTTGACTCTTTATACTTAATTGCATGCAGATGAATTACATCATAAAAGAAACAAATCACCCCAAAGTTCCGGTTCTTCTGGGGAGAGAGCTTACATCAAAAAAGTGATGGAAATTTTTAAGTCTTGGGTCACTAAAAAGAGTCGGCTCTTTCAGCACCCAAGTGGCTCTGCAGTGTTTTTGCTGCACTAAATTAATTCATTACCAAAAGGTGTCTATTGTGTAAAATGAATTACTAATATAAGAAACACATTATATCAAATTTTTATTATTTAAGTTGATTTATTTAGCCGCAC